>JAXQQM020088585.1:0-213731 GCA_034641835.2 Pinus albicaulis
GTCTATTTTTAGACATGTCTATCATATTCTATGAGTTGCAGGATGCTATTTGTGGATGGTTGGTCAAGTTGGAAAAATAGATGGATTTCTATTTTTAGACATATTGGGCGGAATCTATTTTTAGATTGCCAGTCTAAAAATAGATATGTTGAATATTATTAGCTCTTAATAATATTTGGACTCCAAACATTATCTTATTCTCTTGGAGCACTTCAGTTAAGTGCACAGATGTGGCACAGGAGCTGACAGAAGGAATTACACTATTCCTGAGGGTTTAGTGGAGCTATTGCATGGATACTTGATTAGAACTCATGTGACAAAGTTTGGTGGAGTTGATTGAGGAAGTTAATGGAGTTGTGTTTAGTTTAACTAATCTAAACATAGTTGAGCTATTTATTATCTAGTTTAACTGATTGATAAAATTAGTGAGAGTGGTGTGAATTAATTATTAATTAATTCACTAATTATAAACTCATTAATCAACTAAAGAATACATCATTTAACTTCGGTGCATGGACAGTTTCAGTGGAGACCAGTGCAAAGATAGGTGAAAGGGCAAGTGTGACTATCAGTTGTGACTATAAGTGATGCATGGTTTGCATCCAACACTCAGTAGAGATGCCTATAAATACTGCGTGAGCAAGGGTGGGGTATCAATTCTCATCAAGAGGCATTCTTCAGCAGGGATTGTGCAGTAGAGACAGGCTATCAAGTGGCAGAGATTGGAGCATGTGTTTTGCTAGATCTAGCTTGATTAGTGTGTGGCAAGTGGAGATTATACTGAGAGCTTGTGAGGAGCTTTGTATGATGATTGTTACATGATCTCTATGACATTTATAATATACATATAGTTGGGGATTTTCATCTTTAAGCTTTCCCATTACATACTATGTTCATATGTGTGAATTTTTATGGTTTTAATGTGTGCATGCAATTGATTTTATTTCCGCATGTAATGATCAATGGTAGAAGAGATTATGTATTGTGCATGAAGATAAAATAGTGTGTGATCAGAAGAATCTTGGTGGATAACATATCAGTTATTCAATTTTTTACAGGAGATAACAATGCCTCTTTCAGGAAATTGCTTACCTCTCTTCTGAATTAATGAGAAATTCTCTGCGATGTGCTGGCTTCTCCCAAGGCTCCTTCCTTAGCCAAGTATGCAAATGTTGCCCCTAGTTGAGAGAACACTTTAGTTTTCCTCCAATCAAGAGGTGCTTGAGGTGCTCTTGTTTTGACTGTGTTATCATCTCCTGCCTTCCCTTCCTCCTCTTCAATAGTTGAATTTGTCTCTCCATCAATAAGAGACCGTAGATCTCGGTCTTCTGTTGAAGGAGGAATCTTCATGCCTTCCTCTTGAGAAGAAAGCCCTTCATCAAATAGAGATCTTGCCCTTGGCAAGGTATCAAACAAGCTAACACCCTCTTCCATGGTTTTCAGAAATGGAGTTTGATCCATAGACCCTTCCAAGTCATGCAAAAGATTTGTTTGATATGGTTTTATAGTTTCAATAGAAGATGTTACATATGAAGTCTCATCAAACCTTTCTACTAATATTTCAATAAACCTTGCATAAGTAGGTGTATTTTCATTTCTTAAGGAAAAAGATTCAAACAACCACCAAGCATATTCTTTACCTTCAAAATGCAGCGCTGCTACTTTGATGGCTTCAATTTCTGAAACTTGATGTTGTTGCACAAAGTTGTCTAGCTCCTCCACCCAAACCCTAACTGGAAATTTAAGTGATCCAGCAAAAGTAGATAGAGAGAATCTACCCACACCATGCTGCTTCCCCTTTGTTCTTCTTTCCTCCTTGATATTTCAGAACCCTTGGAAGTTCAAGCTATCTTTGAACTCCTTATATTGGGCTTCATATTCCCGCAAATACTCTTCAAGAGTCTCTTTCTTTAGCACTTCTCCTTTCTTCCTCTTCATGAAGAAGTTGTTGATAGAACATGGTAGATCTGATGATATGGCTGAGTGATCATATCCATAAGATGAGGACTTAGAACCTTCCTCTCGAATAGATCTTGTTGAGGGATCTTCGTGTTTTTCCCTCCTCATTTCTTTGATGCCCTTGCTTTTGCCCTGCAGATCTAGAAAGAGAAGTTTTGAGAACCTCTTTCCTCCAGACAACAAGGATTTGTTTTGATCTCTCTTTCTGATCTTCTCCTCCCCATGATAAGACTCCATAATGAATAACACAGGCTAAGCCAAGAAAGGAGCTTTGATACCACTATAATATCCCAAAATAGGGATGCACAACAGTGCCTGCTGAAATAACGCACTGTTGGGAAATATGTGCACAGAAATGAGTTTGTAGCCCTTGGATCCCTTAGATCAGTCGATTTTGGGTCTAGATCCAAAAGGGGAGCAAAAAAAAATCAAACTAAGTGGGTTAAACAGATCTCCCGCAACCTAGTTTAGGTGAAAAACACCCAAAGAGAAGGGTTGCAGCTATATGCAAAGAATGCTATAGAAAAATACGTAGTTCCACTAAAGAAAAGCAGTAGGCTAATATGGAGGTTCAAAGATCAGATGTGTAACAGAAAATCATATTTACATTGCAACCCATACATTGTACAAGAGAAAAAATAAGACTATACATGAGAAATCCTCAGAAATGAGGAGCTACAGCCACAGAAAAAGTATGCATAAACTCAACAACATTATTTTATTGGGGTTGAAGCAGCAGTATATTATAACTCAGATCTAGAGTAGATATGTACATAAAAATATAGATCTAATATAGATATGTGTAAAAGAAGAGCTCATCTATACATTCCCCTTGGGGTTTTGTCCAAATCATGAAGCACAAAGAGTAGATCTGAGATCTAGAGTTGTAGATCTGCAGAAATATTCAGAAAATTACTGAATCATATAATAGAACATCATATTAGATCTGAGACAACATGGATTGGATGGCCAATCCATGGATCACCACAGTGAGAGGAAGAATCCTAACATCGGAGATCTCTCCTCCAAAATGCAGACAAAACACCCTACAACTACAAACTTGCAAATAACGCAGTTCAGGGATAGAAACTGCACTGTAGACTCTGAGAATGATTTGGCCTAATTCCCAAGTCTAGATCTGAAGCTCAATCAGCTAATGCACTCTTCCAGGAGGTTAAAATACACACTCACTGAGAAGAGGCACTAATATCATCTAGATCTGAGCAGATCTAGTATTTCCACTTGCTGAAACTCACAAGGACAACCAAAACCTCAACAGGATCAGTGATGTAGGTGTAAGTTGAAGCTTGGCCCAAGCCTGATAGTGGATAAGACAAATAAGACTCCTCCAAGAGCTGCTCAAGGAAGGAGGTGGGAATCCTAAACAAGAAAACCCAAAAGAGGAGTGTCTAAATAGATAATATTTTCAGAAAATAATATCTTCAACAACCTCTTCATGTTGCTCTCCTCTTCCTTTTATAATATTGGATTCTTTCCAAACCCTAAACCACTTCATTAGATTAGCCCCTTTCACATTTGGAATCTCCTTCTAGAACTACATTATCCCTCAAGGAGGTTCAATGCATCTAGACTATGTTGTAGATATGGTCATGGTTGACTTGGTCAAGTGATCAACCTCTTTCACGCTCAAGTGTGTTTTATAAAATGGCCCAGATTTAGCCATGTTCACATTGGGCACTGATTTATTTTGTTATTTTTCAGGAGTTTTACATGTCCTCCTTTACATTTTATTCATCAACATGAAATGCAAAATAAAACAAGGCAAAATCGAATATTCCCATTAGCTTGGGCTAAGTGGGAATATTACAAGTGGATTTCATCCATATCAATCATTTTCATTACATATTCTACGGGGGAATATTGATTGGAACATATTTGGGCAGTTTGTATGGAGCCAACTCACAACCGTATACTCTTATTTATGTATAATTCTGGTATAAATACAAGTCTCATGTCTTGGTCTGCTCACTTAGGTACAAAGTCCTTTTAATCTCTGAGCTAATCATTGGCTCAACTTGAGTGTTGAGAAGCCCTATTGTTGTATGAATAAATATTTCTATACAATATGTAAAACTAAACTCTGTTGAATTTCTTCTTATTAATAAGGTCCATTGTATTACTATTTGACTAACTCCTTGATCATCTTTCTTGTGCAGTGTTTTTGGAAATATGTCACCTTGCTGAAAAAGAAACATGTAAACCAATACAAATGCATACTTGAACGTACCTTCTACAGTGATGTTCATCAATTTTTCGTGTGTATTATCTACCAAAAATTGACTGAAATTAAGCATGAATGATGGCTTGTGCTCCTTTGAAAAAATGGAAAGAAAGCCTAAAATAAGCTCATCCACCTAATGGTCTGACTAGTACCCTAGAAGGAAAGACACTAAAGAAAAAATATTCTTAGCTTTTTCTCGGAACATGGAATCTGGATAAGGGTGATTTTTCTTGAGGAGTTGAACATCCTCTAGGAGGAAAATCTAAAAAAATTGGGCTCTATGAGGGAAAGTGAGTTTATGATATAAATCAATGAGGGAAGTTGTAGAAAAATGACTTAGTGAATCACTCTGAGGGATCAACAGCATTTGGTTGATGGTTTTGGTGAAATAGTGACCATAATATCTCCATTCTGGGCCACAATGGTTCTCTGAGATGGGTTGTATCTAGTTTGGCACCATATAATGAAATCAGGGAAATGGTGTGTCTGTGGAAACATAAACATAGGTAAGATGGATTCCCAAAGGTTAATATCATCACACTAGTCCAGATAAGTTTACTTCAACCAGTGATGCAATTTGAACAAGTCAAATTCACTTTCATTGTCAACAATTTTGTAGTATTGATCTGCCAAGGGTATATGGTTGAGGTCTCGGGCAAAATATTTCATAGGGTTTTCATCATTTTTTTTCAATTGGTAGATTTTCCTTCTCCCTTTGGTTCCATGTTTGCAAACTTAAGGGATAAACAGAGAAAAAAATGTTCAAGGTGAAAACAATACCTTAAATGGATAATTTGATGTCTGTAACTGGTGACTATGCTCTAGATTAGCTGGAAACGATAGGCACTGATAGTGCAATCAGATTATGATAGATGACAAGTAAATTAGTAGCACCTGTAATCAAATAAGAGAAACAATGTAAAATGAGGGTCACACAGGATTAGGCAGGGTTGATTGATAGAATCTGATTGGTTGTCGTTATATTTACATCTGTTACAGAACGTATTCTTGAGAATTAATTGCATTAATGGTGAAACAGTAGGCAACAACGAGAAAAATATAATGGGTGAGTGTGTAGCGAGCTAATAGATAACGGTAATAGTCAATAGAAAAATAGGGGATGGACATGTGGCGTAATGCGGATGGCGGAGGACCAAACGTGACATTTGATGTGGTGGACTATTGGCAGGATCAGATGGAGAGAGAAGCAGTTTTCAGAGGAGAGGGGGTTGATGGTAAGTGGTTTGGAGAATGGGGGTTCGAAATCATGAGCGCCCGCCACATAGTGTTTGGCTCGGGCAATACCATACTACTTTTTAGACGACACCCCCCCCCCCCTGCCATTAATGATAAATGGGGGAGGGGGTGCGAATTCATTCCCCGCCATTGTTCTGGGCGTGGAAAATATCCTCTGTCAAATAATGCACCCTTTTTAATCACAAGCGGAATTTTGTTTTTGTCATTTTCCGAAAATTAGAAAAAGGTACAAAATTTAGGCTAGATGCTTTATTTACAAAAATTAATTTTGTTTAGTTTTCACAATTAATAATAAATGAAACATTAAGCTATATTTAAGCAACCATAGGTGCATTTAACATGTGCAAGCCCACTTTATACCCACTGGGAACATGCGCCCGCCCCTCTCCACGGGCTCCGCTTTAGTCCGGGGGATTTGAACTTGTGACCTCCTATACGAGCTCGCCTTACAAATGAACTTCACTGCATTTCAATTACCAACTCGCCTACCCCCGTGGGGCTATGTGCAAGCCCACTTTTATTAAGGAGGAATTTTTCTAATTTCTACCCTAACCTTACTGATCTAATCAATTAACAAAGCTTAGACATTTTGATTAATATTTTCACCTACCTAACTAATTCTTAACCAAGATTAAATTGTCTGGTTAAGTTATTCATTTACCTAAGAAGCCAAAATTCAAATTTGTTTGATCATGATTAAATTGTATGATTCAAAAAATAATGTTTTCATTGTGGCATTTAAACAAGGTGTACACAAAAATCCTAATTTATTCTTTAATGCAAAAATTGTTTTTCCTTCTAGTGCCATTTGGAATTGCTCACTCCTACACATTTACACATTCTTTTTGGGTTTCTTTATTTTTATTTTTTCTTTTTCTTTTATTATATTTTTCTCTTTGTCAAATATATATATTTTTATACCCTACTTTCATTTTTTTATTATATATTTTTTCTTTTTTCTTTTGTAAATCACTTGGAGAATAACATATTATTTACAATTTCATCAACTGAAAGAGAATAATCAATCATCAATTGAACCTATGAATCATAGGACCCCAACAGCAACTATGTATGCGTAGTGATTGAGGGGAAGAATATTATGCTTGCACAATTGAGGGTTGTAGTGGGCTATACATGAACTGATTATCCAATAGAACTGTATAATTCGCATAGGGAGGCTTACCAGAAGGGGGGATTGAACAGTTGGCTGATGTAGATAGAAAAAAATCAAGTCACTTTTCCTAGGAGATGTTCACTACACTGTGAAGGAAGGAGGACCTTTGCATTATGAATTTTTCTATTGCAAGGTGATTAAGGAGGTCCTTGATATCAACTAAAAGTTATCCATGTTCTATACAAGGTAGAACTGATCAAGGCTCAGTTTATTGGGTTAGTAAAAGCAACAAGGGTTAGTGACCATGCTTTGAAGGTTCTCAATCTGCAATGATAGGAGATGAACACTAAAAAAATATTAGCTCCCAAGTCTAGGAGGTAAAGGTCTGATCAATGAGGCTCATGAATAGGTAGTTCCCATCACCTGGGGGTGGGTTAATGCCTTCATAACTCGCACTAGGCAAGAGGACCAAGAAGAGCTCTAGAATGGAAAAGTGTGGGACCAGTAGAGTAAGAGAGAGAAAAGCATCCAAGCGAGACTCAAATACAAATCACACATATTAATGCCATCAATACAAGCCATGGGAATGCAGAGGAGCCACGATCACCATTAACACCTTGAAACGAAGTGGGATAGTTGAAGCATAGCATTGTGACACTTAGAATTACATAAGTTGTGAAAAAAGTGTCTACTACGAATGTGTATAGTACATATTATTATGATATATATGGCTATATAATGTGGAAATGTGTGCTACAACTTTCTCTAGTTGTGCGTGAAGATCCAACACATACATGAGTGGAAATAGTTAAAATCAACACTTACAACAATAATAAAAAGTGAAAATGACACTTGAAAAAGCTAGAGAAATTGAAAGAAACACACGATAGAGAAAAGATAAATTTAAAAATAGACTTGTTAAATTAGAAGCAAGTAAAAAATACAGAAGCGACACTTGCGAAAGCAAATGTGTGCAAAAGAGATAGCTGGGAAAACTTAGTGGAATAATAGTGCACTTGCAACCAGAGTGAGAGGGGCCGTCAAGTGAGATTGTGCACTAACCATCGGCACATGTTACATAGTTTACTATATTGAACATTGTGTAAGCACTATTCCTAGAGATGGCACAAAGCTTACTTTCAGGAGTTGCAAAATGCTTATCTAAATTTGCATAGAAAGAAGTGCATTTATGAATTCATCAAGGACTGGGCATGTATGATTAAGTGAATTTGACACTTAGAATAAGAGAATAAGACTTAAACACTTTGAAAAACATCAACCAACCATGAAGTGACCATGGAACAATAGATCACAAGATCCTCAGTAAGCCCCAAAATTCAAGTGTAGGAAAAATTTTGGAGGGTGTTTGACATAGCATCAACACTATGTGATGCACTGGTATAACTCCAACTTCTATGTTTAGGTCTACCTTTGAGAACAAAGTATTATTCCTTTATGAATATTAATTCATCAGGTGGATTAACTTGGCTTCCCCATTTGACCTAGTTATGGATATAGTCTCATCTTTTCATTTCCTCAGTTAAATACATTTACAAAGCTTGCCATATCACAATTGTTTCAGTCTAGGAGAAGGATAATATGTAGTCGCGAGTTTAAGATGATAAAATTCTTAGTTTTCATCTCTAGTGTTTGTCTGATGATAGAAAGCATGTCCAGTACACTGATGGAGTCACTACAGAAACACGAACATTGATTCACTTCCAGCAAGCTTGTTCAATACCTTGGCGAAGTTGATTGCTTCACCTCTCCCCACAGGGAGCCTTTTTCTTCCTTCATCCTTTGTTTTATTTTATAATTTCATGCTCATTGGAATTTTATTAGCATTTATATCACTTGGGGTGAAGAGGGATCCTGAATTATTAATAGCAAGAGAGATTTTTCCTTTAGAGACAATAATATACTCTCTAAAATTGATATCCTCACTATTGATATCCTCGCTATATATACTTGATTAGATAAAAATACAAAACACCATAAAATTATAGTACTAATTCAAGGAATGAAGATCCTAAAATAGATATGGGCATCATGGTTATTTTTATATTTTTTTCGTTTAAATGAATCATATTTTCCATTCATACATCACTTACTTTAAATGATATTTAGGCCCAAACAAAGAAGAGGAAGAAAGATTAGCCAAGATTTGTTCATCATCACAATTTTCCTTTTCAAAATTTGACACATTGTATTTTGAGTTGAACAAGATTATATTTCATGTAGGGTATTTATTAAACAAAATTCAAAAAGAAAGACATGACAAAACAAGAGATCAATACCAAGAAAAAAAAGCAAATGGAGTGTTAGAAAATTGATATATTACAAAGAAATGGAACACATAAAAATATGTGGAAATACAAACATAGAAAAAATATAAAATAATAGAGACACATATATATGTGGTTCACACAACTTGGGCTACGTCCACGGAGAAACAACCAGTCCTTCCTTTATATTATCCACTAAAATGAGGAGACACAACCTACAACATATACGTTGTAATATCCTCTACTCTCTCACACAATCTCCCTTTCACTTTCTCACTCAAAATACACACCACACACAACTTCAATACAAATCCCTCATGTGAATGGAGGGGTTATATTATAGGGGAAAAAAACCCTAAATTAAACATAACTTCTACTGTCAAATCATCCACCTAATGAATGACCCAGATTGACTATGAAATTACAATATTTTACAAGGCAATTTTGTATCTATTTTTAGCTTTGGGGGTGTTGCCCGGCCTGAACCCATGCCAGGGGACTGCTGGTCCCTGGACCTCCCAGCCGGGGGGGGTCGGCTCCCCCCCTCGAACCCCCGTGGGAGGGACAAGTCCCCCTCGCACCACCACCCCACCTGCGTGCAGGGGTGTACAGTCTTCCTGGGCTATACATTCGGCTGAAACAAAGACCTCACAATCAAGATGATAATCAGGCTTAGCACCCAACATGGAGAACTAAACTAAAAAGAAGCATGTGAGACAAAATTAATAAAGAAAAGGAAATATTAAGGAGATCAAGAGTAAACTAAGTGTAAAAGGGAAACTAGAATGTAACTAGACCTACTCCTGACCTAACTAGCTAGAACGTCAGGGATAAGTGTAACACAATTTCCAATGTAACCATCATAACTTCCATGAAGGGAATTTTTAGGTCTAAAATGGGCCTCATAATAAAAAAGTACAACCAAAATAAACTTTATAAGAACCAATAGGATTCAAGATGATGATGTCAACCATGGGGGATGATTCGCCATTTTTGGAGTAAAAAAGTAGAAGTATTAAAAAATAATAAAATAATAAAACTACTTTTTCAACTTGTATATGAGGTTTTACTTAAATTTCAAGGGGGATTACTCATTGGATGAAACATTTAATTACTCTGCCAAGGAGTACCCACATTTCATACTTTCGATGGACCATGGTATACAAAAAATGAGAAATACATGAAAATACGTGATTGCAATCAATATTTTCATTTATTTCTCACTTTTCGTGTACCAGGGTCCATCAAAAGTATGGAACATAGGTACTACTTGGATGACTAATCAAATTCTGCATCCAACGATTGTTTTCGCTCGAAATTTGAGTAAACCCGTAGGGAGATAAATTGAAAATACGTGTTGAAAAAATAGTTTTTCTTTTTCCCTCTAAAATTTGATGATGTAAACTAATATTATTTTACTATTTCCACTATTATTTTATAATTTCCTTAGGAGGCCCATTTTAGACCTCAAAATTCCCCTAATGTCCCTACCTACAAACATAAATATATGAGCAATTAAAAACCATATAAATAAATGTGAAAAAGTAAAGGTAACAACATGAATCCCTTGCACAAGAAAATCAAGGTCCTAGATAATGCCAGAAATCCGTGTCATAATAAGTAATTTTAGTCAGTTCACAACTTTAACTTTTTGCTTAAAAAAACAATAATGAAAACCTGGAAGGCTTCTTGTGAATGTGCCTTCATCCCTGTTTTCAATTCTAGCAAGCATCAAGAAATATTGAAACCTATTAATAACAATGAAGCTTTCCAAGTAATATTTCCCTAACAATTCAATGATTGGATCTTGATATTCAAAACAACTAGTTTGAAAACTCGAAGACTCATGAGAAAATGAACTTTCAATTAGCGCATTCGAATCACAAAGAGAATATTTTGAGGGGAATTCAATTTGATCTTGTTCAAGAATCTTTTCAGGATGGTGAGGGCCTAACATAACCATAATCAAAATTTGAAGTTCCCCAACCATCCGACAAGTATTTGAATACTTAAGTGGTTAATCAAGAAGATCAATAAACTCGACAAAATCATTCGATGTGAAACAACCATCATCAGATGTAGTAGTGAGAAAATTATTAATTGATTAACAATTGTTAACACCGTTGTTATGATCATATTGGTCGATTAATATATAATATTCTCAATTCTCTATTCGTACCCTTTGTATCTTATTACATCAAAAAATAGAAATATAAAATCTTAGGGCTTAAAAAATTTGTTGACATCATAAATCCAGGAAACCAATTAGGATACTGAGTTGAAAAAAGATTGGAAACATGTGTCAAATTAAATCCAGTATTTGTATCAACATGAGGTTTTTGGCCCACCAAATGGATCAAGCATTTTCTATCACTCAAGGAGAGATATTGTGCCAGAAAGGTGATTAATTCATGACACACACAAAATCAATAAGAATATGATTAATCTCGGAAGAGTTTGAAAAGGAGAAATCTTCCAACCAAAAATTACCCTTATTTTGATGATCAAAATGACAGGCTTGAAGGCCATCAATATCTACGAAAGATGTGTTCTCCAATCCTTGGTCTAATACAAAGGATCCACATGATTTAAGATTAATCAAGAAAGAGTCATTTATTTGATTAGACAATTTATCTTAAGTATTAGGAGGTTTAAATTAAAATTGTTGAAATTCCTTCAAGGATGAGCTCACATCTAGTGGATGAATGTCAAGGAAATAATTATGCATGAAAATATGGATCTAACTTATTTTGGAGATATCAACAGGAGCTGAAGTTCCTCGACTTCCTTAAATGTCTTTGAAATTTCTAACGATGGATCATCGAATTTGGGTGGCCTAGAAAAATCAACAGGTATGTATGTACCACTATCATCTGATGTATCAATGAAAATAGTGTTAGTTACAATGGTTTGATCATCTTTAAGATTAAGCATATCATACTCTTGATGGATAGAGCATTTAGATGCATCAATCAGAAAACTCGCTTCATCATTTAGAGTTGTAACATCTTCCTCTTGACTGATGAAATATTTGTAGTTGAATAAATAAGGAATAATCAATTAGAGCTTTTCATCCTCTAATTTTCATATAGCATATTGTACCTGATTGTAATCACAACCAATCGGATAAAGATCTAAAGGATTTAGAGAAAATACTACTATAATGAACTTATCAAACATATCTAGGTACAACGAATAATTAGAGGAATTTTGAGGTCTAAAATGGGCCTCCTAAGTAAACTATAAAATAACAGTGGAAATAATAAAATAATGTTAGATTGCATCATCAAACTTTAGAGGGAAAAAAGAAAAAACTACTTTTTCAACACATATCTTCAACTTAACTCCCTATGGTTTTACTCAAATTTCGAGTGAGAAAACTTGTTGGATGCAAAATTTGATTCTTCATCCAAAGAGTACCCATGTTGCATACTTTATATTGACCCTGCTACACAAAAAATGAGAAGTACATGAAAAATGTGATTGCAATCACATTTTTCATGTATTTCTCATTTTTCGCATAGCAGGGTCCATCGAAAGTATGCAATATGGGTGCTCCTTAGATGAGGAATTAAATTTTTCTTCTAATGAGTACTGATGCTCGAAATTTGAGTAAAACCATAGGGAGATAAGTAGAAAATACGAGTTGAAAAGGTAGTTTTATTATTTTAATATTGTTTAATATTTTTACTTTTTTACTCCAAAAATGATGAATCATCCCCCCATGGTTGAAATCATCATCTTTAATCATATTGGTTCTTATAAAGTTAATTTTGGTTTTACATTTTTCTTAAGAGGCCCATTTTAGACCTCAAAATTCCTCTAATGAGTGTGCTAGAGGTGAGGAAAGATGAAAATATTGAGGAGGAGACAAACCAATTGTCACTAAATCATATCAAGATTGTAATAAAAATTGATTAATATACAGATTATGTTCTATGATATTATTTTCATCAGCATAAAATTCAAAGAAAGGCATACCAATGTGACATTCAAATATTCAAAGAAAGGCATACCAATGTGACATTCAAATATTCAAAGGCATACCAATGTGACAGTCAAATATTCAAAGGCATACCAATGTGACATGGTATACCAAAGATTCAAAAACTTGACAACTTACCTCTTGGGGTTTGTCATCTGAAGATGTATGGATCAAAGGAATTTCAGGATCATTTTGAATTGAAACATTATCCCAATTGATAAATAGATATTGTAAACCATGAGAAGCATATCATGGATCGATGCCTTGCAAATCTAAGAACTTTGAAGAAGAAAATATATCATACCAATTACTCGGGCACTCATCACCATATGTATTAGTGGAAACATGGGTATCAAGGTGATATTTTTGCAAAGTCTCAACTTAAATGAAGGGTTTGGAATCATTTGATAGATATTCAAGATTACAAGGTTGGTGATCAACCGTAAATGTGAGGTTATCATCTTAAAAGAGAGAAGAAAGATAAGTATCTTCAACACTTTGATCCTTTACATGTGGAATGGAAATACCTTGTTCTTGATTACTTCTTGAAACAATAGGTTGAAAATCCAGATATTTTAGGGTAGGATGATCAAGCAGATCATGAAACAAGGAATCATAAGACATAGTTAGTAGAGATTTTAGGGAATCCTTGGGGGCAATCATTTTTTCAGTTGGATTATATTTAAGATTAGGATTATGTATATTGATGTGATCTTAAAAACCAAGGGATCAACTTTCACTTTAGGCTCCATGTAATTACTGAAACATTCAATGTTTACCTCAATTGGATATAGATCATGGAGAGTAGCTAAAGGTGTAAAAGGGGGATAAGTAGTTTAATTTTCATATTTCCCGATTCCAACATCAAAAGGAGGAGTTGGGATAAAATGAGTGGTGGATTCCTCCCCTGAGTTTATATATGTGTCATGATTGATACGAGTTGGAAGAGTAAAATCATCTCGAGATTCTAATTTGAATTGTTTCAAAGAGATTTGAACCAAATACTGAAAAATTTTAGCCATGAAATCCTAATCCACATATTCTTCTGAAAATTCGTAATAAAGATGAAGAAACTGGTCAATAAAATCATCTAATTTTTCATTATATTTCATTCTAAGTTGATAGATCCTTTTATATACATCTTGATAATCATACTTGTCAAAGGTTCGAAAAGATCCTTGACAAGTTCTTCAAATGAATGAATAGCATCGGTTAGTAATGTATGACAACAATGTTTGATATGACCTTCAAGGGTGAGGATGAACAACTTGATCTGAACATCTTTACAATGAATTCCATCAGAGAGATAAAAATGGATAAATCGAATCAAGTTTCCAAGGTCAGTTAATTCACCCTAACCATCAAAATTAAATTGAGACAAGTTATTAATTATTCTCACGGGGATTTTAAGATCTACTCTTTTAGAAAAACACCTAGGTATTATGACTTGGGAATGATCCATTCAAGATCAGAGGTTCAAAATTGACTAAACAGGCTCAACTTTTCATATGGCCCTCCTTCTAGCACCAAATGTTGATAGTTGTGGAAATTTGTCAACTAAGGGGTTCTCCCCAGTATGAAGTCCCAAATTGACCTCTCATTGTTTGAAGTAGGATCCCCATTTACAGTGAAGTAGTTGACATCGACACAATTATCATCAAAGAAAATACAACACGCATTCAACAATATGAATACCAAATCCAATCAAATAGTTCATTTTCTTTAATACATTTGAACATGACATAAACCACAAACATTTAAATAATAGTCTCACAACATTCATATTACATGCATTAAAGTGTGTCGGCTCAATGAGATTTTGATAGTTAGGTGAAAGTTTCAAGTACACAATTACTAGCTCCCATAGTGGAACATTAAGTCACTACTTGCTCCTCTATTGAATGATCCTCTCTCCTATGCCAAACTAGAGGAGACAAGGCTAGCTCTCAAAATTACAAGCCTCCCAAAGCACACAATCCTTGATTTATGAGGATGTATTTATAACAAGAGGGGTGACCTTTCATATCTCCATGAATCTTGAGCTTCCCTCATGACTCTTGGACTTCCAAGTGACTCTTGAACTTCTACAAGACTCCTAGACTTTCCTTAGTGACCCTTTTGTCCATGTGTGATGCTTGGAATTCCACATATTTAAATTTTCTCATTTTTGAAAATAAATAATTTCATTCCACATGTGGGAAAATACATGGACATGATAGGACTTTGTGATGACACTTTGATAGGCCTTGAGTTGGCCACTATGACATAAGACTTCATTGTGATGTATCCATGCCAAGTTCCTCGTGATGATAAGTCTTATATGTACTTCTTCTTCACCCTCCAAAGGATCCTGGATATGTTCTCGAAACTTTCAAGTCAACCTGCCATCATTCTGTCACGTTCCAGGATCTCTTCATGTATTCATGATGGTTCTTCTTTATGCTTATTCTCTACAATTATTTCCATGTTTCTTCTCCTTAAAATATTCCTTGAGCATCACCTTTCCATGGTGAGGTTGTACACCTATCAATTAAGTTCACAAATGACAAGGCAAGATAAGTCTGGAAATCATCTATTCGACCAATACTTTGCTCATGGAAGAAGTTGATTGTGATGGGCATGTGTAAGAGATGAGAGAGAGAGGCTTGTTATGAATTGTGTAGTTGAGCTCAACAGTGGCTAAGGGAATACACCATTGTTCATTGGAAATGTGAAATGTATGATAAGGAGGGATTATTTATGGTCCAACATAGTGAACAAGTGTAAGAGGAAAGGGTGATGAGCTTGTTGATTAAAACTGTGAAATGCACAATGTTCAAGGGAAGAGGATGCAATGATTGTGCAAGTGAGCTTCAAAGTCGATGATGGAATTCCCCACTATGCACTATAAATGCAGAATGTGTAGAGAGAGATAAGGCAGAACAGGGCATGGAGCAGTGAGGTTATCTAGTTAGCAGAGGAGGAAATACTAGGCATTCCAACTGCACAATGTAAAATGCTTGAGGGGAAGAATCCTATGCTTGTGCAGTTGACGGTTGCGATGGGTCACCCGTGGATTAACTATCCACTAGAACTACACAATTCGCATAGAGAGGCTCACTAGAAGGGAGGATTATGCAGTTGGTTGATGCAAGCAATAGAACTTCAAGTCACTTTGCCTAGGAGATGTTCACTACGCTATGAAGAAGGACCTTTCAATTGTGCAGTGTTCTATTGCAAGGGAATGAAGGATGTCTTTTTCTTCAACTAAAATTACTCCATGTGCTATACAAGGAAAAGCCAATCAAGGCTTAGAGCAATGAGTTAGTACAAGCAACAAGGTTTAATGACCATGCTTTGAAGGTTCTCAATGTGTAATGCTAGGAGTTGACATGAAAGGAAAAGAAAATATCAATGTTCAAGTTCATGAGGTAAATGATTCATTAATGAGTATCGTGAATAGGTAGTTCTCATCACCTGGGGGTGGGTTAATGCCTTCATAACTCTCACTGGGCAAGAAGACCAAGAAGAGCTCCAAAATGGTTAAATGTGGGAGCAGTAGAGTAAGAGAGAAAAGCATTCGAATGAGACTCAAACACAGATCACACACATGAATTCCATCAATATAAGAAATGGGAATGCATGAGACTCACTATAAGCAATCACAAATTGAAATGACAACAAAGAGAAAATTATCTCTAAGTGTGACAATTGAAACATATCATTGCGACACTTAGAACACAAGTTGCAATAGAAGTGTCGAATGCGACTAGAAAGTGTGCTAAGATATAGGAATTTTTCTAATGCATATTATTATGGTATATAGGACTATCGAATGTGGAAGGGTTCACTAGAGCTAGCTCTAATGATGCGTGAATGTGTGACACGTAAAAGAGTGGAAATAATTAAAAGCGACACTGGCGATAGTAATAAAAAGTGAAAATGACACTTGCAAAAGCTAAATAAAGTGAAAGTGGCACATGCGAGAGTGATGTTAAAGTGAATGCCACTTTTTAAATCAAAATCAAATAAAAATGACATTCACAAAAGTGAAAGCGACACTTGTGAAAACAAAGGCGAATAAAAGTAATAGTTGAGAAAACTCATTGGAATAATAGTACAATTACAACGATAGTGAGAGGGAATGTCAAGTGATATTGTGCACTGACTATTGGCATAGGTTGCACAATTTACTGCATTGAACATTTCAAAAGCACTATTCTTAGAGATTGTGCAAGCCTTACTTTCGAGAGCTACACAGTGCCTATCTAAGCTTGCATACAAAGAACTATATTTATGAATTCATAAAGGATTGAACATGTATGAGCAAGTGAATTTGATACTTACAATATGAGAAGAAGACTTAAACACTTTGTAAAAAATAAACTGACCATGAAATTACCATGGAAAAACATATTGCAAGATCCTCAGTAGGCTCCAAAATTCAAGTGTAGGCAAAATTTTGGAGGGTGTTTGATGTAGCGTCAATAGAAGGCTATTTTTTTCCCATCTATGACTATAGAGGCATTAAAATGTCCACATGATGTAATAAAAACATTATAGAAACACATTAAACATTATATTCTTTCTTTCTCAACTTACAAAACTATCTATGGAAGATGAATGGTGGCTTGCTTCCTTTTGAGAATTGAGAGCATCAATTATTATAATTATTTCCACTGAGTTACAAGGTAGTGAAATATTTTCTGCTAGCTGTGATGGGACTTCGCACTTAAACAATTTCCTTTTTAGTTTAATATATCTCACACCATAATAGAAATCATTTTTTCCCTATATAAAAATGAGACAAATTCAAATACATATATAAGCAAAAATTACCACCAATCATCCAGTTATCTTTTTTAAACAAAACTGAAATTGTAGAAGGTGCATTTGAATATAGGGATATCCGTATACTTTATGTTATCTCAATAAATGAAATGATGGATGAAAGGGAAATAATAGGGGATTCATATCTATTGACTCTATAGACGGGTTAGGGGGTTCATTACTGGGTTGAGAAAAATATTGTTAAAGATGTTTAACCCTAATTTAATTTATTTTCTATTAGTGTGTATCTCTTCACTTATAATAAAGGGAAATTTTTCATAATTCTAAATGTATGTGGTCCTTAGAATATATTTCAACTTTTGGGGAAGGCCTATGTGCACGTGAATTTATGAATAAATATTAGCAAAGACTATTTGACTTCCTATGACTTCCCAACTTTACATGACTCTTCATATTTTGAATGTGTCCTTTGGACTTCCACTTTAAAATACATTTTGAAAAATTCGTTACATAATCCAAAATAATTATGTGGCATATGATGAATTATGAGAGGACATGACATGAAACTGATGACACTGACTTCATGATGATGTGACAGTGCCAAATTCTCCTTCTCTCTAATTCTTTCTTTGTGTCTTCTTGAAAGTATGGCACATGTTATTCTTCTTCCTCCTCCTTATGGCTTGAAGATGAGGAGTCTTCCATGTGATCTTGATCTTCATATTCTATTTTAGTCTAGTGTTACTTCCTCTTCTTGACTTATAATCATCTTATCTCTTCAACTCCATATGTGTCTTCTATCATATCCTCCCTCTCCATCTCCTTCTTCATAATCTTGCCATACCATGATAAAGTAACTACATCTAAAATGCACTCAGGAAAAGATGACATTAGTCTGATAAACCCCTAAGCTAATATGGTGCATATTAATCCACTGACTGAGCTGACACTGGGTGACAAGCAAGGAAATAGGCTTAGTAACTAGGCAATTACACAGCTCAGGTAGTTTGGGGTGAAGCTATATCTTTAAGACTGTAGAATGTGTAGTTCAAGTTGGACTAAGGAAGAAAACTTCACAATCTGGGAGCGCAGTGTGACAGGTCGAGGGGATGGGAACTGGATCAGCCTCCTACACAATTTTGGAGGATAGAGGAGCCCAGGTGATTTTGAAATTACACATTCCAAGAGATCAGGGCTTGAACCTTAAGCCTTGAGAAATTGTGCATTTTGGGGAGTCAATGTACCAGGCTAAGGGATTTTTCACTGTGATTATGCAGTTGCGTAGTTCAAGGGCTCAGGTTTTGAGCTTGAGCTCAAAGATTGCACAATGCGCAATTGGGGCCAGGCTGGAGGGCTGAATTGTGCAATTTTGGGGGCAAGGCTTAGGCTTGAGCACTGAAACTGCACAATGTAGAGTCCTAGGAGGGAGGAACTGCACATTTCATAGTGTCAAGAGGATGGGGTTGTAGCTTGAGGGTTGGTACTACGCAATTCACAGTTAAAGAAGTCTAGATAAGGCTAAGTTGTTGGGAATTTTCAAAAATTTGGCCTAAGTGTGGGATCAATGAAATTAATATGAATAGTGATAGGACTTGACTATGATCACGCAATTAGACACTCGACGACACACATAGATCATCTGGAACACGTGAACGCATAATTCCCTTAGTGTGACAACCTACGAAGAGTGCGAAACTAAAGATACACTTTGCAACGACAATAACGACACTTGTGTGACAATGCTTAGAACTTTGGAAATGTGTTAGGTCCCTATATTACTAGTATAGTCCCTTATTGTTGTTAGTGTAACCCCATTATTGTTATTATTGTACCCTTGTAACCCCCATATTGTTATTATTGTGCCTTTAAATTATTATTGTTAGGTCGGCTAGGATTACATTGTGGCCCCACTAGGATTACATTGTGGCCCCATGGACTCCTATGCTCTATAGAAAAGGAGGTTTGTAATTTGAATCATCCAAGAATTTTTCATTCATGTAATGTATTGGAGGTTGCCCCCTCGAAGTGGCTTATTTCCTAAGTCGTTGATATCTCTTTCCTTCTCTTTTTGGAGCTGGTTTCACAACATTTGGTATCGAAGCTTTGAGATTCTAGGGTTTCGCTACTTCAAACAGGTCATTGTGGAATTTTCGCTATAACCTTTTTTCTACGAAGGTTGAGAATCTAAAATTTTTAGAGTGCCAAGAAAAACTCCCGAGGAACATCGTCACAAAATTTCAGAGCTTGGTTCGTAATTTTTTCGTAGATATGATCTGTGCAAGTTAGGTCATTTTGCAGGCTCCTGAATTTAGCCTAAACAGGTCATCGTGGTATTTTCATAATAACTTTTTTTCTACGAAGGTTCAGAAGTTGAAATTTTTAGAGTGCAAAGCCACAATCCTGAGGAACATCATCCAAAATTTTAGATATTGGTTCACAATATTTTCGGAGATATGATCCGTGGAAGTTAGGGCTTTTTGAGGCCTCTGAATTTCATCTCAAAGAGGTGATCATGGGAAAATATTCATATCTCTCTCTCTGAGCATCAGATTGGAATGTTGTAAAAAGTGGCCATAAGTACACGGACTGTAGTTTTCGGTATATCAATTTTAGAGCCAAGTCTTGGACAATCATTCTAAGGTTTTTGAAACTCCAAAAGGACTCCCACCTATTCATGATCATGATCATGCTATTCATTTGATTCGGGAAGTGTTCTCAAACATCAGGCCTTGTAGATATCCTTATGTCCAAAGGAGCGAAATTGAACATATGATTGCAGAAATTTTAGAGGCAGGTATAATTCAACCTAGTCAAAGTTCTTTCTCTGCTCCTGTAATATTGGTACACAAGAAGGATGGATCATGGCACATGTGTTCGGATTATAGGGAGCTCAATAAGCTCACTATTAAATATAAATTTCCCATTCCTGTGATTGATGAATTATTGGATGAATTACATGGAGTAATTTATTTTACCAAGTTGGATCTTCGTTTAGGATATCATCAAATTAGAATGAAGACTGAAGATATTCTGAAAACAACATTTAGAACTCATGAGGGTCATTATGAAATTTTGGTCATGCCTTTTGGCCTTACCAATGCACCTTCTACATTTCAAGGGTTGATGAATTCTATTTTCAAACCCTTCCTTAGAAAATTTGTGCTAGTATTTTTTGATGATATACTAATCTACAACAAGTCTTGAAATGATCATGTTCAACATGTTGACAAGGTGCTCAAACTATTGGAGGAGAAACAATTATATTGAAAAACATCCAAATGTTTCTTTGGAGTACAACAAGTGGAATATATGGGTAATATTGTATCTCACAAGGGTGTTAAGGTAGACCCTAACAAAATTAAAGCAATTAAGGAATGGAAAGTCCCCACAACCATAAAGCAGTTGCGAGGATTCCTCGGGTTAACAAGGTATTATCGAAATTTTGTTAAGAATTATGGGAGAATAGCAGCACCTCTAACAACATTATTGAAGAAAGATGCATTTCATGGACTCCTGAAGCAACTAAGGCCTTTGAACATCTTAAAGAGGCAATGTGCCTAGCACCGGTCTTAGCTACGCCAGACTTCACAAAAACCTTTATTGTGGAATGTGATGCCTCAGGAAATGGAATTGGTGCAGTTTTAATGCAGGAAGGAAGACCCATTGCTTTTTAAAGTCGTCCAATCAAAGGAAAGTATTTACAGAAACCTATTTATGAGAAGGAAATGTTAGCAATACTGCATGCACTAAAGAAATGGAGAACTTGCCTAATGGGAAGACACTTCAAGGTAAAAACTGATCATGATAGTCTTAAACACTTTTTGGAACGAAGACTATCTTCAGAAGAGCAGCAAAAATGGGTCACAAAGATGTTGGGTTATGACTTTGAAATAATCTACAAAAAAGGAAAGCTTAATGTTGTTGCAGATGCACTCTCAAGAAAGAATGAAGAGGTGGAAGCATTGCTTTGTGCCATTTATATTATCCAACCAGATTGGATAATCGAAGCAAGAGATGAATGGAAGAATGACGAAGTGGACACTCATTCAAAAGTTGCAGCAAGATCCTAGTACATCTGATACATTTAGTTGGAAAATGATTCCTTATGGTACAAAGATCGCTTATATATTTGTAAGAATTCCCAACTAAAACAAAATATTCTTTTGGAATTGCACACTTCTCCTTTAGGAGGACACTCAAGATTTTTTAAAACTTACCACAGGGTGAAGAAAGAATTTTTTTGGGATGGCCTTAAATCTGATATTCAAAAGTTTGTGGCGGAATGTTTGGTTTGCCAGCAGAATAAAGTTGAGACAATTAAGACCCCGGGACTTCTACAACCTTTATCCATTCCAATTCAACGTTGGAAGGAGATTTCAATGGATTTTATCACAGGTTTACCTAAGTCCGAAGGAAAGAGTGTCATCATGGTGGTAGTTGATAGACTTACGAAGTATGCACACTTTTGTGCATTATCTCATCCATTTAAAGCAAGTACAGTTGCTACTACATTTATGGATAGAATTCAAAAGCTACATGGAAGCCCAAGGGTTATTGTGAGTGACAGAGATCCCATTTTACTGGAAATTTTTGGACGGAGTTATTTTCTTGTTTGGGTACTCAATTAGCTCATAGCTCATCTTATCATCCTCAATCTGATGGTCAAACCGAGATAGTAAATAAATGTTTGGAAGGATATCTTCGTTGTTTTGTATCTGATAAACAAACACAATGGGTCAAGTGGTTACCTCTTGCTGAATGGTGGTATAACACTTCCTTCCATACTGCAGCAAAAATGACCCCATTTATGGTACTTTATGGATATCATCCACCATCCATCACATCATCTTTAAGGGAAAATTCGAAGGTTCAAGAAATGGAAGATCACATCGAGCATCAGCAAGAAGTTCTCCAACTCTTAAAGGATAGCCTGAATTTGGCACAAAATCGAATGAAACAACAGGTAGATCAACATCGCAGCGAGAGAAGTTTTGATGTAGGAGATTGGGTATTTTTACGGCTACAACCATACAAAAAAATATCCCTCAAGCAAGCTAAGAAGGATAATAAATTATCGCCAAAGTACTATGGTCCTTACAAGGTGTTGCAAAAGATTGGTACTATGGCATACAAATTGGAGCTTCCTTCTTCTTCACGAGTGCATCCAATTTTCCATGTTTCATGCTTAAAGAAGGTTATAGGTGAAAATCTTCCAGTTCAAACAATATTGCCAGAACTTGATGAGGAAGGAAAAATCATATTGGAACCTGAAGCAGTCACAGAAACAAGAACTAGACAGCTACGGAATCGATCAATTTCAGAGTATCTCATCAAGTGGAAGAACTTACCCACTGAAGATTCTACATGGGAGGATGAGAATTTTATACAGAAGCATCCAGAGCTACTCAAGTGTTGAGGACAACACTTTTTTGAAGGAGAGGGGCATGTTAGGTCCCTATATTACTAGTATATTCCCTTATTGTTGTTAGTGTAACCCCCTTATTGTTATTATTGTACCCTTGTAATCCCCATATTGTTATTATTATGCCCTTAAATTATTATTGTTAGGTCGGCTAGGATTACATTGTGGCCCCATGGACTCCTATATATAGAAAGGAGGTTTTGTAATTTGAATCATCCGAGAATTGTTCATTCATGTAATGTATTGGAGGTTTCCCCCTTGAAGTGGCTTATTTATAAGGCATTGATATCTCTTTTCTTCTCTTTTTGGAGCTGGTTTTACAACAAAATGAGTGCGACGGATGTGTACATGGTAAGTGTTATCACATTTTACTTTGTTTCTAAAATATTTTAGGGAAATGCTGACATTTTAAGTGTCAACATATTATTTTTTACAAACAGGGGAAACACTGATAGTTGGATTATCAACATTTTTATTGTTTTGATAAATTTTTCAAAACAATATGATGACAATGGGGTTGTCAGCATTTTGGGTATAGTTGAAAAATAGAGTATCAGCACCAAAATGAATTTCAAATTTTGATTTTTCGAAATGAGTTGACCACGTCAACAACAACAATTATGGGTATTGATCATGCCATGTTCAGTTCGAAGGTAGTAAGTATGTTTTGAATAAGTCTTTTCTGTCGCCACCATGTATGGTTATCAATTAACCATTCTAAGTTAAGACGTAGGTTATTGTTAAATAATTTACCCAAATGTTTATCATTTGCCCCATATGGTTAATTCTTAATTATCGCTCGTAAGTTTGGTAACTCCTAGAAAAGTCGTTTGCATCTAAGTTTGTTGACAGGAATCCAGGATCAAATCCCGATAAATATTTGTGTGTCTCTGTTGGGTTATACAACTAATGGGGAAGAGTGGAAAAGCTAATCGATCTGAGCCAAAAGTGCCCGAACTCTTGGAGTTTTACCACGACATTCAGCAACAATTCCAACGAGCTACGTAGCAGGAATCTTTTCAGCGATGCATCGATTACGATGATGTTGTGGCTTGGGAATTCGCTAAAGGGTTCAATGGTTAGTAGGTGGATATAGGTGGAATTTCTTTTCCAATCACAGAGGAGATGATATCAGAGGCTATGAATCTACCTTCATATGGAGAATGGGTTTTCAGGAGCCATTTTCTCGTAGGGATCGATGTTCCATTTTTCCGAAAAGCAGAGTTTAAAGGCTTAACTGGAAGACAGGGGTTCAGAGCTCTTGGTTGGAGGATAAGTGGAATTGGTTGTTCAGGATAACCCAGTCTTATCTCACATGTGAAGGTCATTTCAACCAGGTAAACCTTTACCATTTCCACTTCTTAGCTCATTTAGTCAGTTAAGTCAGAATGAATGTTTTTTTTATTTGTTGGAAAGTTTGAAACACATGACTGCTCATTTTCGATTCAAGGCAGACCCTTCTCCTAATTTTTTTTATCATAAATCCCTAATAAAACTGTTAATTTAGAATCAAATGGCCAAGGTAGGAAGGATTTGGAGTCATTTATTATTTTGGGGAGGTTTTCAACCCCAGCCTCCTAAGGCTAGACAAGGGAGGAAAAAAGGCACCAAACAAGTTAAGAAAACTCATGCAGGAGCTTCCACTCAGCCAACCCCTAGCCGGAAAGAAACATACATTCCCTCATCTTCCGGTCCTAAAATTCCTAAGGTTTATGCTAGGAGAAGTGCTAGGGTCAAAAAGGTAGAGCCTACCTCCACTGAAAGCCTGCCCCCTACTACCAATTCCCCTAGTGTTGAAAAATCACCCATTGATAAATCCCCTGCAGAAACTCATTTACCAGAAATAATTAAAGGAAAATAAATTGAAGTTGAAACCAAGGCTGAAGAACCCCCAGTTGAAGAAGAACCTACATTGTCTGAGATCTTTAAGGGAGATAAAACACCTCATTCCAAGCCTACAAACAAACTGAGGTTTAAAATAAAACTGAAAATAAATAAATAATAAAATAAATAAAAATCCAGACCTTGTCAAGGAGGTGATAGATGTGGATAGCATGCCATTAAAATACCTCATAATAAATAGAGGAAAATTTGTAGGTTCTAATAAGTCAAAATCTAAAGCAACCAAGGAAAAGGGCCCTATGGAGACCAGGCATAATAAGAGGCACAAAATGGAAAAAGTGTATGTTCTTCTGAAGGAAACCAAAACCCTCAGCTAGGAATCTAAGGGCCATTTTGGGTTTTTTATTATTCACTGTTAAAAATTGAATTTTTACATATCATTGATCATTCGCATGTCATCTTTATATACAGAGAAGTGCAAAGAAGAGTTGACATTCTGGTTGTCAATGAATTTTTGCAGAAAGGAGCTGATATTTCCATTGTCGATGTATTTTGAAAAGAAGCAAATTAAGAAAAGCGTTGACAATGAGTCTGTCAGCAAAACTATCGACTTAGGTAGCTAAGGACTGGCAGCGGTAGTATTAGTGATTACAGCAGGAAAGCCCGAGAAAGAAGGAGCTCAAACATAAGAAAGTTTTTGAAGGATGACTAGGCCTGATTTGTAGCGAGGGACCTGTTTTACAACAAGAGACCTAATCTACTAGTGAGGGAGACATTATGATGATACATTTCTCTCAGCCCCAATTTCAACATAATTTTGAGCAAGTAGTTTTTATTTTAGAAAGACTTGATGTATTTAGAAGATGTTTTTCAGATGCATGTACTTAGAATATTTTCATTACTATTTTGGATTATTGTAATTAAAGTTTGAGCTACAATCATGTGATTAGTTATTTTAATGTTTATATATGCAATAAATGTAGAAGGAAAAAGGGTTGGTGTTTATTTGAGACATAGCATCCTTGTGTATTGATTGAGCAAATCTTAATGAATATAGGTTTCATGAGCACTTATAGAAATTCTTGTGTCATAGTTCCTTGTTTGTTTTCTTTGTTTTATATTTCCTCATGTATGGAAAATTGAGTATATGATATTGGGATTCATATTTTATGCTCTTATTTCTTTATTTCTCATATATTAATAATTTTTGTTCTTTTAACCCTTATACTAATTTCCTTCATTTTACTCCAAATTCCTTAAGTTGTCAAAGGAATTATTGTTGCCTTTCTTTTGTGTGTTTCTCATCGAATATGTAATTAAAAAGAAATTGATTGGTTTAGACTCCATTCCCAATGGTGGAATTTCCACATAGCCCAGCCAAAATCTGTCATTTTTAGATAATTTTTCCCATAGAACTAAATTGTTAACCTTCTACTATAGTGACATTGAGTAGTTGAGTTTAAGAAGAGATACCTCTCCAGGTTGAAGGGCCATATTTCAATCTCAAAGAGGTTCAAGGTTACCTTATATTTTTTCTTGCAACTAGATTTTTCTCTAAGACATAATAGTAAGATCAAATCATTTGCACAAAGATAACCTCTTGAAACCACCAAAACAAGCTTATGCACATCGTGTGATACTTAACATGTGAAAAGATGACGATTTCTACAATGCGAATGACACTTACGATGTGTGAACAACAGTGAAAGTAACACATTCTAGAGCAATGATAACATGAAAACCACACTAATTAGAGTGAAAGCGACAGTCGAAAACATGAAAACAACACTCGCCAAGACAAAGGTGTGTGAAAGCGAAAATTTGCAAAACTCACCGAAATAGAAGTGCAAACACAACTAGAAGTGAGAAATTGTTGATGTCAGTGCGTAGTGACTATCGACATGGATTGGAAATCACAAAAGTATAGTCTTGATGGGTTGTGTTATGCTTGTTCAAGATTGCGTAAAATAATATGCTCATGAACCTGTTGCAAGCTGAGCATGTGTGAGAAAGTACCCTTGACACTTCCAATCCAAGAATGGAGCTCAAAATCATCAACTGACCAAGAAGTGACTATGGAACAACCAATCGCAAGATCCATAGTAGGCTCCAAAATTTGAGTGTAAGAAAAATTTTGGAGGGTGTTTGTCGCAGCGACAACACCATCTAAGGATTGAAGACAATAAGTGTGATGGAAAATCTTGTCATGAGAAAACATAAGGTTTGACCCACAGGAATTTGAATTTAGTGTGTTTACGTTTCTCTTCGTGGGATTTATCCCACTTCAATACTAGGTCTCCCAAACTAAACTCCTTATTCCCCACATACTTCTTGTCAAACTAATGCTTGATATGAATTTGATGGATGGCAAACTTTTCTTTTGCTTTCCACATTTCTTCCTCTAACTTCAACAAGTTGTTTATCCCACTCTGAACCACAAGACATGGTTTGCCCCAAGATTTTTGGGAAATTTGAACAGCCAGGAGGTATATGCTCAAAGGAAGGACAACTTCTTTTCCATACATAATAAAGTAAGGGAAAGTCTTTAGATAGGGTTTGGGTGAGACGCGATCAGCCCACAAAGTATTCACCAAAGCATTTTACTAATTCCTTTGCTGAGAGTAAACATTTTTATTGATGATACGAAGTAGATTGTTATTGGTATATCTGGCTAAATTGTTTCCCTAGGGGTGTTGGGTGTGGAGCCTGATTATCTTGTTTACTTTGTATCACAACATTGGACCCCTGTACATTAAAAGGGGCGGCAACACCGCCCGTAATTAATCGCTACCGTGGGGGGTCCAGGGGGGGTAGCAGTGCTTTTCGGAGCCCCCCCTGGCAGGGGGTTTCGAGGTGTTGAGATTGCAACAAGATGTTGAGCTTAGTGGAAAGAAGTCGCCTTCACTAAGTGGGCCCGCAGGCTATTTTTCGCGCAAAGTCTATTTTTAGACTATGTCTATTTTTAGACATATGGATCATGTTCTATGAGTTGCAGGATGCTATTTGTGGATGGTTGGTCAAGTTGGAAAAAATAGATGGACTTCTATTTTTAGACATACTGGGCGGAATCTATTTTTAAATTTCCAGTCTAAAAATAGATATGTCGAATATTATTAGCTCTTAATAATATTTGGACTCTAAACATTATCTTATTCTCTTGGAGCACTTCAGTTAAGTGCACAGATGTGGCACATGCAGCTAACAGAAGGAATTACGCTATTCCTAAGGGTTATGTGGAGCTATTGCATGGATAATTTAGTTAGAACTCATGTGACAGAGTTTGGTGGAGTTGATTGAGGAAGTTAGTGGAGTTGTATTCAGTTTAACTAATCTAAACATAGTTGAGCTATTTGTATCTAGTTTAACTAACTGATACAATTAGTGAGAGTGGTGTGAATTAATTATTAATTAATTCACTAATTATAAACTCATTAATCAACTAAAGAATTCATCAGTTAACTTCAGTGCATGGACAGTTTCAGTGGAGACCAGTGCAGAAATAGGTGAAAGAGCAGGTTAACTATCAGTTGTGACTATACAGTTGCTATTTGCAACACACATATAGGTGGAGAAGCCCATGAGGATTGCGCAGTACAAGCCAGGTGGTTTATGTTATTTAATAAGCCATCCCATAGCATTGATTACGCAATAGAGGCTGGCTATCAAGTGGCAAAAGATTGGAGCATGTGTTTTGCTAGATCTAGCTTGATAGTGTGTAGCAATTGGAGGTGGTGCTGAGAGCTTGTGAGGAGATTTGTACTATGATTGTTACATGATCTCCATGACATATAATATACATATAGTTGGGGTTTTCAGCTTTAAGCTTTCCCATTAAATACTGTGTTCATATGTGTGATTGTTTGTGGTTTTAATGTATGCATACAATTGATTTTATTTCCGCATGTGATGATCAATGGTAGAAGAGATTCTGTATTATGCATGAAGCTAAAATAGTGTGTGATCAGGAGAATCTCGGTGAATAATATATCAGTTATTAAAATTTCTACATGGTATCAGAGCGATATTGATCATTGGAGCAATTGCAAAACATTGAAGCGGTTGAGTTTTGTGCTGGTGGAATTCGAATTTGCAGCAGTGTTTTCTTAGTCATCAGAGATTGAGATACTCAACGGTTGCGGTTGGAGTATGCACCCCTTGAAGACTCAGTTATATTTCATGGAGCAGCAGGATGGGGTGGTCTTTGGACTAATGATGGGTTGAAAGGGGTTCATAGTCTTGAAATTAGACCCTGCTTCCTGAGCCAATGTTGTGTTACTTGACGCATGGCCAAAGAAGGCCAGCAAGTGTGAAAGGATGCAGTGGAGGGCGTGAAGGATCACATAGTGTCCAACCTTCATGGTAAGGCTTCTCCATTCTTGATGTGGAAAGCCTTGACAGATTTATTCCAAAGCAAGAGCGACCAGAGGAAGTTGGCGCTCAAGGATAAACTCAGAAACATAAAGATGGAGAAAGGCGACAGTATGCCCAAGTACCTCACGAAGTTCATCCAATGCAGGGATGAGCTGGGAAGTGTGGGGGTGACTGTTGATGATGAGGACTTGGTGAGATTGGCTCTCCTTGGGCTTCCGAAGAGTTGGCACTCCTATCAGGACTCTGTCAATGGTCAGGAGAAATTGCCAGGATGGGAGCGACTTTGGTCGGATCTTGTGCAAGAGGAGATAAGGCGAAGTACTAGGGATGGATCTTCATCAAAGGCATCTGATGAAGAGAATTGTGCTTTGGCTGCCAAAGCAAAGAAGAGGAAGAGCAAGAAAGCTTCTCAATGTCGATTATTGAAAGGCAAGAAACGGGATACCAAGGTGAAGTGCTTTCTTTGTCCTGCTTTACGGACATTACGCCACTAGTTGTCCACAGAAGAAGAAAAATAAGTAGGCTGCTGGATCTACAGCTGGAGAGGCCTTAGCCTCGCAGTTTGAGCTGGATTTTTCGCTGATCGCATGCTTGGTCTCAAGTGTGATGGGTTCAGTGTGGTTTCTTGACAGTGGTGCATCTTTTCACATGACAGGAGATCGATATTTGTTTACTGATCTGGATGAGAAAGATCTTGGAGTGAACATCGAGATGAGGCGATGATGGTAGATATAGATGCGGCCGTGCTCTTGGTACCATTTCCTTTGAAGGGAGTGCGGGAGTAAACCCCTTCGTGGCCGAGAATTGATGCATGTTCGAGTTAAGAGGATCTTATTTCATCTGAGGTTAAGAAGACAAAGGATATGATGTTGTCTTTAGCGAAGGAAAGGCTTTCCTGCGCAGTAAGGCAACTGGTGAGACCCAGAGGATAGGGGTTCGAGTTAAGATCCTTTATCAATTGCAGGTAGATGGTTGTGCAGCAATGGCAGACAAGGCAGAAGGAGTGGTGAGCCGGGATGATGGTGAGTTATGGCACTGGAGATTGGACCACCTTCACCATGGAGCTTTGAAGATACTGTAGCAGATTTCTACTGGGCTTCCTAAGGGTACTCTTGCGCAGTCAGATCAATGCAAGGGATGTACCTTGGGAAAATTTTTGAAAGCCACCTTTCACGAGAAGGATAGTCGTGCCACAACGATCCTTGAGAGAATTCACACAGACGTGTGTGGACCTTTCTCAGTAGCTTTGACAGCAAAGGACAAGTATTATGTGATATTTGTTGATGATTTTTCTCGTAAGTGTTGGATCTTCTTCATGCAGAAGAAGAGAAAGACATACTCAAAGTTCTGTGAGTTTAAGGCACTGGTTGAGAAAGAATCGAGGAAGCATGTGGAGGCTCTTAGGAGCGACAATGGTCGTGAATTCATCTCTGGCGAATTCAAGGACTTTTGCAGCGCAGAAGGAATTCGAAGAGAGCTCATAGCACCTCATAACCCACAGTAGAATGGGGTTGTTGAGCGGAAGAACAGAACGATCGTGGGTGTTGCACGGGTGATGTTGCATGATCAGGGCCTTCCCATACACTTGTGGGCCGAGGCATGCAATACTGCAGTATATGTGCAGAACCGTTGTCCTCACAGGATACTTGGCATGAGTACACCCGAGGAGGCATTTTCTGGTAAGAAGCCTGATATTTCCCATTTGAGGATTTTTGGTTCACCTATTTACATTCATGTGACAAAGGATGCCAAGAAGAAGGCTAGACATTGAGAGGGCAGGATATTGTGGAGTCTTAACGATATGCCCATAACTATTGTGTATTTCCAACGATTATGCAGGCCGACCTATGCGACGGGATATAAAATTTCAGGAGGAGAAAGCCATGCAGTGTTCGCTTGAGAGGGAGCCACACTTGCATGCAGATGAGGAGCTGTTAGTTCCTAAGGAGGAGCTTCCGGATGTGGATCAGCCACAAGAGGAGGTTCAGGAGGTGGAAGAAACCACCCAGGCAGCGCCAACCATCAGAGGGCACATGCGCACTACAGAAGCTGAGCGACTGGCTCGGGATGCGGAGAAGGTTGTAGGACCACCTACAGCACAGCGCAGACAGAGACAGTCACCGGATCGGTACACTGGATACATGGCTCTTATGAGTCAATGTGTTGTGACAGAGCCATCCTCTTTTGAGGAAGCTGTGGAGGAACCCGCATGGGTTGATGCCATGATCGAAGAATATGATTCGATCATCAGGAACATTGCATGGGAGATTGTCCCAAGACCGGTTGGGAAATCAGTTGTAGGTTCGCGATGGATCTACAAGGTGAAGCAGGCGGCTGACGGGAGTGTGGAGAAGTCTGAGGAAATGTTGTTGCAGGCTTTCACATATGTAGGATCGATTATGAGAGCCTTTGCACCAATATGAGGTATTCTTCCATGCGGACGATTCTTGCTCTCGGTAGCGGATGGGGTGGCACATTCATCAGATGTGGATGTGTGTCGTTCCAAAACGAGTCATTTAGGAGGAGGTGTACATAGAGCAACTTTGAAGGTTTCGAGGATCTTCGACGGCCAGTCGCATGTGTCAGCTCAAAGAGAGCAATGCACTAAGAACAAGCACCTCGTGCTTGGTACACATGGATAGACAGTTATTTCACCGAACTTGGATTCTCCAAGAGTGAGGTGGATCCTAACCTATACCAGATTGTGGTGGAGGGTAAGTTGTTGATCATTGTGCTTTATGTAGATGATTTGATTTTGACAGGTGATGAACTGTTGATACACTCATGCAAGGCTGATCTTGCAAAGGAGTTTGAGATAAAGGACTTGGGCCTCCTTCATTATTTCCTGGGATTGGAAATTTGGCAGCACAGTGGTGGACTGTTTGTTTCTCAGGGTAAGTATGCCCGGGAGATACTGGAGAAGTTCAACATGCATGGCTGCAAGCCTGTTGATACTCCTCTTCCTAGTGGATGGAGGAAGGAGGATGCTACTTCGGCGGAGGTAGTGGATGCCACTGTTTATCGACAGTTGGTGGGGTCGCTTATGTATCTGGTCAATACACGACCCGACATATGCTATGCTGTTAACCAGCTTTCACAAGCTATGGTTAAGCCAACCAAGCTCTTTTGGAAGGCGGGGAAGCATGTATTGAGATATCTTAGAGGCACATCGAGATATGGGTCATGGTACAGACAGGAGGATGAGTTGAAGCTATGTGGCTACGGATGCAGGTGGAGCGAGGCAACAAGACCAGAAGAGCACATGCGGAGGATTTCGGTATTGGGTTGATACGATTTCTGAATACGAGCAGGAACGAGAGATCCGTGGCACTCGGTTAAGCACGAGTATATGGTAGCCTAGTTTGGGCATCATGAGAGCTATATGGATGAGGAAGATCCTGGTCGGGTTGTTCAGTTCACACTTAGAGCCTACTGTGATTTATTGTGATAATCAGAGTTGCATTAAACTCTTGGTTAATCCAGTATTTCATGATAGATCTAAACACATTGACATCTGGTATCATCACATCAGAGATTGTGTGCAGCGGAAGATCATGTTACTTTCATACATTCCCACGGAGGATCAGGATGCTGATATCTTAACGAAGGCGCTCACCAAGAGAAAATTCGAATACCACAGGGGCAGGATAGGGGTTGCAGATAATCCTTATCTTGTTGAGAGTGAGTGTTGATATTGCAACAAGATGTTGAGCTTAGTGGAAAGAAGTCGCCTTCACTAAGTGGGCCCGCAGGCTATTTTTCGCGCAAAGTCTATTTTTAGACTATGTCTATTTTTATACATATGTATCATGTTCTATGAGTTGCAGGATGCTATTTGTGGATGGTTGGTCAAGTCGGAAAAAATAGATGGACTTCTATTTTTAGACATACCGGGCGGAATCTATTTTTAGATTGCCAGTCTTATTAGCTCTTAATAATATTTGGACTATAAACATTATCTTATTCTCTTGGAGCACTTCAATTAAGTGCACAGATGTGGCACGGGAGCTGACAGAAGGAATTACGCTATTCCTGAGGGTTATGTGGAGCTATTGCATGGATACTTCAGTTAGAACTCATGTGACAGAGTTTGGTGGAGTTGATTGAGGAAGTTAATGGAGTTGTGTTCAGTTTAACTAATATAAACATAGTTGAGCTATTTTTATCTAGTTTAACTGATTGATACAATTAGTGAGAGTGGTGTGAATTAATTATTAATTAATTCACTAATTATAAAATCATTAATCAACTAAAGAATACATCAGTTAACCCGGAGAATGAGAGCGATTCAGTGGAGACCAGTGCAGAAATAGGTGAAAGAGCAGGTTAATTATCAGTTGTGACTATACAGTTGCCATTTGCAACACACAGATAATTTGAGAAGCCCATGAGGATTGCGCAGTACAAGCCAGGTGGTTTATGTTATTTAATGAGCCATCCCATAGCATTGATTACGCAATAGAGGCTGGCTATCAAGTGGCAAAAGATTGGAGCATGTGTTTTGCTAGATCTAGCTTGATAGTGTGTACCAATTCGAGGTTGTGCTGAGAGCTTGTGAGGAGATTTGTACTATGATTGTTACATGATCTCCATGACATATAATATACAGATAGTTGGGGTTTTCAGCTTTAAGCTTTCCCATGAAATACTGTGTTCATATGTGTGATTGTTTGTGGTTTTAATGTGTGCATGCAATTGATTTTATTTCCGCAATTAATGATCAATGGTAGAAGAGATTTCGTATTATGCATGAAGCTAAAATAGTGTGTGATCAGGAGAATCTCGGTGAATAATATATCAGTTATTCAAATTTCTACACGGGGGCAGCGCCCCTGAAGCTAAAAACAGATGTAAAATTGCCTGGTAAAAGTATAGTAATTTCTAGTCAATTTGGGCCGTTCATAGGCGGATGATCTGATGGTAGAAGTTATGTTTAGATTAGGGTTTTTTTCCCTAGAAGGCAACCCCTCGCTTTTATGAGGGTATTGTATTGCGGCTGTGTATGGTGTGTGTATTCTCAGAGCGAGAAACAGAGAGGGAGACTGTGAGAGAGAACAGAGGATATTACAGCGGATCTGTTGTAGGTTTTGTCTCTTCATTTTGCTAGATAATATAAAGGAAGGACTGGCTGTTCGGGGTGGACGTAGCCCAAACTAGGTGAACTACGTATATCTGTGTCTCTCTAGTTTTATGTGTTTTGTGTGCTTGTATTTTTCCGCATATTTTATGTGTTGCATTGCTCCATAATATATAATTTTCTAACAAGGGGTAATATTTAGATGAGTGCTTTAAAACAATACCATTTTATAATGAAAACCCATAAAGTTTTAGCAATGAAAAATAAGTTGCATTATAAAAAACAAGTGATGTAAGAATGCCAAACCTAGTAATGATATTCTTCTTAATGAAGTTGATGACTTCCTACTCATTCACTTGTTTTAGAGGAACTGCTTTAGCCCACCGAGTAAATGATTTGTAGTGGTTAAGATGTATCGGTGTTGCTTTGACGAATGTGGAAATATTTCACCAATTACATCCAATCCCCATTGTTGAAATGATTCTTCAACAACAATGGGTTGCAATGATGTGGCTGAATTTTTATCTTGACTAGTGCATCTTTGTTAAATTGGGCACTTACGAGTGTATGTGTGTGCATCCTTGAATAATGTGGGCCAATAATAACTAACCCACATAAATTTGTGTGCAGTAGTATCACCTGCGTAGTGTCCACCAGTTGGCCCGTCGTGAAGATATTCGAGTACCCTTTATGAATCTTTTACTTCCATACATCTAAGCAGGACACCACTGTGATGCTTCCAAAAAAACCATACAATGTACAAGTTGGTATGATAAATATTTCAATCGAATAACCCTCTTTTTTTTAGTTGATAAATGTGAAGGATGGGTACCATGCTTTAAATAATATCACAAATTTGTGTACCAAGACATAGCTACATTAGTGGGGGTAGCTCGTTCGATATTATACCTCTCAACTTCCTGTTCCTGTCTATAATATTCCTCTTATGGTGAATTGAACGCTTCCACTTCAAGCTAACAAAGACCGTGGTCTTTTATCGTATGAACTCGCTTGAATTCAAGATCGTACTCTTTGGGGCTTTTCATCTAGTTCACCCTCCTCTCACGCAACTCTTATTGTACAAAAAGTGATCTAACCACAAGGTGAGGCACAAAGATAATAACATGACCTTCAAAGGCCTAAAATGCTTCACTGCCATGTATACGGCATAGGCTTGTTTATCAATGGTGAGGTAGTTTAATTCAGATTCTTGTAAGTCGACGCTCATGAATTATATCAGTCTATCGTTTTCTTAATAATCCTTCTAAGTGATAATGGTTGCAAGAGAAGTGTTAGAAGTAAAAGTATATAATAGGAAATCTCTGAAGATTCTCTTATTTAGATTTAGAGATATGCCATATTTTTGACATTGCTCAAAAATTTTCCTTAGATGGCAAAAGTGATCACAGCTTTTCTCTGGAAATATTGTAACATCATCCAAGTATTTTGGTTTTTAAGCTCGTGTGGTTATTATTTCTTAAAGAGCTTCCCGAATTATCCACAGTATTAAGGAACATTTGTCGACGTTTCGAATCCCAATGGGGATCCATCATCCAAGTATACCACTACACTTTGTTTGATTAAACCATAGAATGCGATGTCCATAGCCTGCTCAAAGGTAACACTCACATTAATGAGTCCAAAAATCATTCACTTAAATGCAAAGGTACCCCACTTCGTCTTGAATGTGGTTTTGTGTCTCTCAAGTTTCACTACTAAAACTTAGTTCTATCCAGAAAATCCATCTAGTAACGAGAACATCTCTAACCCATATATTGTTTGAAGTATCTGCTCCATAGACGACATGGGATAGTTGTCCTTATCTGACACCTGGTTCAAATTACAGAAATCAACATAGAGGAGTATCTCTCCGTACTTGGAGACCCATGTAGAATGATGAATTGTGAATATGATTTGAGCATCCAAAAAAATTATTAATTCTTTTTTAATGAGGGGCTCAAGTGTCAGATGAATTTTCTTAATTTCTACTAAAAAGGCTTTGCTCTTCTTTGATAGGTATTACATGTTGGATAATTTCCTTGTCATAAGTTTTCAAGTCATCGTACGTCCATGCAAACACATCTTGATACTGCTTGAAAAGAAAAATAAAAGCTTGTCGCTTTTGAGGTGTGTTACCGCTTAGACTAACAGGGGCCCTAGGAGAGGATCCTATAGGGAAACTACTAGATCAAGGGAAATAATGGAGTGATAACCCACTGTCACCTCAGCTAAGGCTCCCTTCTTCTTACAGATTTTCACCAATGGGAGGAAACTCGGTATAAGGGGGGTAAACACAAAATGAATAGGTCAATATGAGGATGATGAGTTATCCAAACCACATGTTATGGTACATGGGTAGTTTCAATAAGGGAATCTTGCACCTAGGTGTATAAGTGTAGGAGGGAGAAAATTGGGGTACATGAGTTACCCCCGCCTTTATTTTTCCACCCTTCTTCATATTCCTTTTTCCTTTGATTTATTTTTATTCATAGCTACTCGAGGCTCTAGGGGATGAGAGCATGATGTGTAATATATAGCAGTGGAAACCCCCTTAAGATGGGGTATTTCATCACCCACCGAGGGTTGGGATAATCATGGGTTCCTTAATGATATAGGGGGCTCATCTAAGGCCCATAGGAACTAGGGTGATGGCCATGGATAAGGGGTAGAGCTCATGTTTGGTTTTTGACTATGTGTTAAATTTGTATGTCCCAACCATATTTTGAATCTTGTGGTACATATCCTATTGAGAGTGGCCAAATTATGCTTTTTATTTTATTTTTAGCTGCATCAACCTCTAGAGCATCGTTTCAGGATCAACCCAAGGTGTGGAAGAGGGGAGGGGGAGGTTAAACCTATGTGGACCTAGTTGACACATGTGGATCTGGATGGGAAAATAGATGAATGGGGCTAAAATGAGTGGAAAGGGAGTGATGTAGGTGGTATTGGGAAGAAGGACCATGCAACAAAAAATAAATATTTCCCATGTAGTTCCAACCCTAAAGCTAATGGCCAGTAAATTAGATCCCATGGGACTAGGATACAAGGGTAACCATGATATTGGGCAGTGGAGACAAGAATACAAACCTAACCCTCTCTTTCTGTTGAATCCCCCAAGCAATCCATTCCCAAAAGTGCCCATGACAAGTAAGGAAAATTACTCAACTATATCAATGAAAATCCATACCTTTGGGGTCGGGAGGCCCACCTTCAAATATACAATCATGATAAGTGGTCGAGGGACCACATGGCTGGCTCAGGTGGTGGAGACAATGACACATTGAGCTATTGAGTGGCTACAAGGGGCTAGCGGCTGAGGACCATCTAGTAGAAAAACTTTCTCCTATATACACTACCCATAGGTGGTGGGTAACAATATGTATAACATGTACCGATATTTACATACTTTGGATCTTCTTTGGTACCCATATTTACTTTTTCTTCAGATAGTGTGGAACTATGAGTCTTTATATTAGTTGGTCCCTGATCAGGGGATCATGTCCAAGTGGAAAAAAAATCTCAAAAATGGAACTGCTCGGAATTGGTTGCAACCTGAACGACTGGATAGGCCTCGTCATTGTGATTCTGGTGCCGTGAATGGAACTCAAATCCGATGTCGTGTGAGAAATAAATTGAAGTTTTAAAACGCCCAATGACCTTCAAAACGGGACTTTTAAACACACAAAAAAATGTCATTTTTCAAAAAAAAATATTATGGCAAAATTTTTATATGTTTTTGAAGGCCTATTACAGGGTGCCACGTGGCCTTCCCGGAGGCTTCCATGTGGCCCCAGGCCCATGGTTCAAATTCTTGTTAAAAAAGAAATTGGTGGGCTGACCCGACTCGACCTGAACGGAGTCAGGTCACGATGAACGTGTTTGGGTCAACAAACGTCAGGCAATTGAACGCATGAAGAAATGTGCAGTCGGACCCTTGGGCGAAGGTCGACCTGACCTGAACGCATTTGGGTCAGCTGATAGCAGGCAAGCATGAACGAGTCGGGTCGGCTTTTAAAACATGGTTAAGCCTTCAGGGCTAAGGGCGGAAGACCCCACGACTAGATGCAAAACCGAGGGCTAAAGCATTTCAAAATGGCAGAGTTTAAAAGTATGCCCTCAGGGCTTAAGGCAGCAGGTCCAGAGACCTCACGTCATAACCAAGGGCTAAGCCCTATTGAACCAGCCGTAAAAAATGTTAAACGCTTGGGTGCTAGCCCCCTAGCCATACGACCAGCGGGCTATGACCAGGGGCGCGAGCTAACAATTTAACCGCCAACGCTAAACTACCTCCGGATTTTCCGCATGTGAACGCGCCCTGACATTTATTGTAACCACCAGCAGTTTTACCTAACTTGGTGCCAATCCCAATAATTTCAGCCTTCCGCTATTTCTAGCGCGCTTAACTGGAGTTCACCCACATTTGGTGGGGTTTCCAATGGACATTGAGCAGAAAATTGTGGAGGTCATAACTTCTCCAATATTTAACCAATTTGGACGAAATTTTGGTCAATTTTGGGTATTATGAGCATTATGGAGTGTTTGAGATAGGTTTCAGAGTGAAAAGAGGTGTTCTTCAGCCATTTTTTCTTCAGGGAATCTTGGAGAGCCATAAGGGCCATGAGGGAAATGGAGTTGTATTGAGCTATACTTCACTGTTTGAGGTGAAACAAAAGCCATTTTTAGCTTATTTCTATCTTCTGAATTCAATTTCCCAGCTATTTCTACCTATTTAGGCATATTTCTCAATGTATAACCAATTTGAGCAACTTAATAAAGTAAGGACATGCCCATTGGGAGCCTTGGACCCGGCAGATGTAGCCCAGGAGGGGTGAACTGCTTCATCATGTTGTTGTGTTATCTTATGGTGAAGTTTTTCTGCTATGTATTTCTGATTTAAGATTTTAAATAGTAATTTTAATTAACATTCCTTCACACATAAACTCATAAACAGTTACCAAAAACACTTTGTTTAAATTGCAAGACATGATGAAAACTTTGCACACTTAATTAAATGAAAATGGATACTTTGCACAGCAAATACAAATAGTTTCATTTTTAGATACGATGGTATCAGAGCTAAGAATTTGAGCCTTAGGAGCTAGATTTGTACTCAGCATTTCTTTTGTGCAAAGATATAGTTGATTGTTTGCAAGTTTTGATGCTTACTAGGCTAAAACTCAAGAGAGGTGAAGGACATTTGGTTAGTGCATAAAGTAATCCTCAACCAAGAAGGGCCAGAGAGCCACCTCCAAGAGCCAGAGAAGTAGCTTCAAGCATATCTTCAAGAGAGGGAGAAGCCCCTGAAGACATTGATCCCAAAGAAGAGGAATGGGTGTTCCGAAAGGCTTTCTTGGACATGACGGAGATGGTGAGGATACTCTACCAAGAAAGCAATGATAGGCTTGTTGGAGAAGGTTCTAAAAACCAGAAAGAAGGAGAGGGTTCTTCAGGAGGAAATAAAAGTGATGATAATTCAAAGAAAGGACACAAAGGAAATGGTGATCCACCATCCCCATCTTCATCCTCTTCCTCTACATCATCATCCTCAAATTCGGTGAATCAATCTCACAAGTATAAAACCACTGGTAAAAGTCCATTTTTAAATCTTGATGTTAAATTTGAGTTGCCTATGTTTAACGGTGAAGTCAATGCAAAGAAACTTGACAATTGGATAAGACAGTTGGAAGTTTACTTGAGGATATAAAACCTTCATGATGACGACGCCAAGATACAGTTAGCCTCTTTGAGAATGGATGGAGCAGCATTGGTATGGTGGGAAGCCAAGACCAAGGATGAAATTAAAAAACATGGTAAGATCACTTTATCGTGGGCTGAATTTATTACTGCAATTAAAAAGAAATTTTATCCATTAGATCATTACAAAATTCTATAATGAACTGGAAAAACTTCAAACATCTTAAGGGACAAAATGTACAAGACTACACCCAAGATTTTAGGAGAAGAGCACTCTTATTAGGGGTAGACTTACAAAGTCAAGATAATCTGCTGAAATATATATGTGGTTTGCACAGCTACCTTAGACAGACTATCCTTATGTTCAATCCTACTAGTCTAGACGAAGTTTGTGTAAAAGCTACGCATTTAGCGGCTAGAGGGAAAAACACTTTTGATGAGGGTAGAAACAAGCCTTTTAAGGGGAAAAACAAAGATAAAACCTCTAAGGGAAAAGGCAAAAAGAATGAATCTGTCAAACAAGAGGGTGAGAAAGTGATATGTAAACACTTTTCAAGGGAAGGCCATGAAGAGAAAAACTGTTGGAAACTACCTCCTGAAAAAAGAACTCAGTTTAACAAAAACAAAGGAAAGAAGAAAACTGCAGCTACTACAACTACACCACAAGACTTAGGCGATGATACAGGTGATGAAACCAAAATTGTAGCCATGGGTTTGAAGAGTATGAAGGGAAAGGAAACTAAAACTAAGCCAATCACTAGTACTTCAAACTATCATGTACATACTCCAAATGAGGAAGAAAGAATTGAATTGTTCCATGTGAGGGTAGTCCCAAAACATACAAAAATTGACACACTGTTTGACAGTGGGTCACAAGAAAATCTCATATCAGAAGACTTGGTCAAATAGCTTAAACTTGAGACCATTCCACATCCAAAGCCTTATCCACTTGTGTGGATATGCAAGGATGCAAACTTACAAGTCTCAAGAAATTGCATATTGCATTTCGCAATTACTGCACACTTTATTGACATAGTTGAACTTGATGTAGTACCGCTTGATATATCAGGAATTGTTTTGGGAAGTCCTTACTTATTTGACAGGAAAGCGATCTTCCATCGCCATGAAAATAAGTATCATCTCTTTAAATATGGCAAGGAGTTCATTGTTAGAGCACATCGCAAGAAGACAAATATAGCGATGGTAAATGCGAGACAGGTAAAAAGACTAGTGAATTCTAGTAAGAGTTTTGTACTTCTTATGGTTAATCCCAAGGTTGATGTGAATCATAAGTCATTTTAAAATTGTGATTCCAAGCTTAAATATGATTTATATGATGTAGTTGATGCACATCATGAGATGTTTTAGGAACCGACAAGTTTTCCTCCTAAAAGGGAGATTCAACATGAAATCTAGTTACATCAATATTGTCCTATTCCTAACATAGGCATGTACCACATGTATATCATGGAGAATGTTGAAATAAAGACGCAAATTAAGGACTTGTTGGACAAAGGATTCATAATACCAAGCACTTCGCCATGTGGGTCACCGATAGTGTTTATTCCAAATAAATATGGAACTTGGCGCATGTGTGTGGACTTCAGGGCATTGAACAAGATAACGGTAAAGAATCGTTACCCACTCCCAAAGATAGATGATTTGTTAGATCAGCTGAAAGATGCTAAATATTTCACTACATTAGACTTACTTAGTGGTTATCATCAATTTCGAATTGCAGAAATTCACTTTTGGAAGACAACATTTAAAACCAAACAGGGACTCTTTGAGTGGCTTGTTATGCCATTTGGTTTATGCAATGCACCTGCAACTTTCATGCGGGTAATGGATGATGTCTTACGTACTTTTCTTGATGATTTCTTTATTGTCTACTTAGATGACATCTTAATTTTCAGCAAGACTAGAGAAGAGCATGTCATGCATGTTAAGAAAATACTTGATATTTTGAAGAAAAATCAATTGTTTCTTAAAATGTCAAAGTGTGAATTTGGAAGACTTCTTTGGTTTATTTGGGACACATAGTAGGAGGAGGTGCTTTGAGAATTAATCCTTCTAAGGTAGAAGCCATTTTGAATTGGCCTACTCCCAAATCCATTACAGAGGTAAGAAGTTTTTTGGGTGCAGCTCAGTATTGGAGGAATTTTATTTCTAACTTATCTGCCATGGAAGCTCCTATGCATGCAGTGACAAGTGTGAAGCGTGATTTCCAATGGGGAGGAAAGAAACAAACAGCTTTCGAGTCTTTGAAAGAGAAGATAAGTCTAGCTCCAGTCCTTACATTACCGGACTTGAGACAACCATTCAAGATTCAGACCGATGCTAGTGATTACGCCATGGGTGAAGTTCTCCTACAGCATGGTAAGCCTATCGCATTTCATTCTGACACATTTAATGGTGCTGTTGTGAATTATCCTACATATGATAAGGAGTTGTATGCGTTGGTACAAAGCATCAAAAAGTGGAAACACTATTTGATGGGCAAAGAAACATTTTTTCATACCGACCATCAGCCTTTACAGTACTTGCAGTCGCAAAGTAAATTACAACAGTCACGACATTTCAAATGGATGGGTTTCCTACAACAATTTCACTTGGTAATAAGGTACAAGAAAGGAATTTTCAATAAAATTGTTGATATGCTTTCAAGGCCTATTATTAGTGCTACTAATTTACTTAAGAATGATTCTATTGTACATGAGAACTACAAAGAACATTATGCATTAGATGTTGATTTTAAGGATGTGTATGCTAACTTGAGTGAAGGGAATCATGTTGAGGAGAATGTTTATCATTTACATAATAATTTGCTATTTCATATGAGAAAGTTATGTATACCACAGGGGGGGAGACTAAGCATCATGAGAGAAGCTCATTCTTCTCTTATTGCTGGACATTTCGGGGTAAGCAAAACAGTGGCACATTTACAGAGGTATTGTTATTAGCCTCGCATGGTAGATAGTGTTTCACGTTTCATTAGAGGTTGTTCATTATGTGCTACAAGCAAGCCTAAAAATAGGAAGCTTGGTTTATATACGTCATTTCCGGTACCTTCTAGACCATGGGAAAGTGTTTCTATGGATTTTGTTGGAGGTCTACCATTATCTAGAAAGCAGCGTGATTATTTTTATGTAGTAGTTGATAGATTCAGCAAGATGTGTATTCTTATGCCATGTAAGAAATCTATAACTGCTAAAAAAATTATTGATTTATATTTTCAACATGTATGGGTTCATTATGGCTTGCCTACTTCTATTGTTAGAAGACAGGGATTTCAGATTTGTTGGGAATTTTTGGTCCAATCTATGGAAGATGATCGACACCAAGTTGAAGAAGGGTATTGATTTCCATCTGCAAACAAATGGCCAAACAGAGGTAGTTAACAGAACCATTGTACATCTTTTGAGAGGTTATTGTAGCAAGCATCCCAAGCTTTGGGATGAGCACTTGCATTGTATTCAGCATGCTTACAATCGGGCCAAGCACTCTTCCACAAATACTTCACCTTTTGAAGCTTGTTTTGGGTATTTTCCTAAGTCACCTTTAGATTTCATTCTTGAGAAGGATGTTGCCATTGATGGGCATAGTGACATTGACAAATATCGCATGTTCATTGAAAGAATTCAGCTCATACATCAGCAAGTTCAAGAACAGCTTGAAAAAGTCAAGGCAAGTACAAGGAGAGGCATGACAAACACAGAGTTGATCATAAGTTTCAAGAAGGAGATGAGGTATGGTTGCATATTAGTAAGGAAAGAATGTAAGGATAAGGTAAAATGTTGAAGCCTATTCTTTATGGTCCATTCAAGACCCTTAAACAAGTTGGAAATAATGCTTTTCAACTAGATTTGCCTTCATATATGCAAATGTATTCCGTTGTGAATGTGGAAAATCTACATTTGTATGAACCTCCTTTAATTGTTTATTATGAAACTGACATTCATCTTCCAGCTATAGAGGATTTCTCGCCAGAATTTTTGGATGAGCTGAAAGAGGATGCTATCCTTGACAGAAGGACAAGCACTTCGAGGAGGGGAAATGTTGATTATGTTCGGGTTGGTCTAAAAGGCAGCAAACCGAGTAAGGAAAAATTAATGGAGGTGGAAAATGTGAGGGATCTATACCCTCATCTTCTTAACAGGTAATTGAAGGCTTTTTGGGTCCAAAAGCTTCCCAATGGGGAGGTGTGATCAGGTGATCATGTCCAAGTGGAAAAAAATGCTCAAAAATGGAACTGCTCAAAATTGGTTGCAACTTGAACGACCGGATAGGCCTCGTCGTTGTGATTTTGGCGCCATGATTAGGAATCAAATCCGATGTCGTATGAGAAATATATTGAAGTTTTAAAGCACCCAATGACCTTCAAAACAAGACTTTTGAACACACACAAAATTGTCATTTTTCAAAAAAAAAAATTATGGAAAATTTCATTTTTATATGTTTTTGAAGGCCTATTACAGGGTGCCACGTGGCCTTCCCGGAGGCTGCCACGTGGCCCCAGGGCCATGGTTCAAAGTCTTGTTAAAAAATAAATTGGTGGGCTGACCCAACCCGACCTGAACGGAGTGGGGTCATGTTGAACGTGTTTGGGTCAACAAAAGTCGGGCAATTGAACGCGTGCAGAAACGTGCAGTCGGACCCTCGGGTGGAGGTCGACCCGACGTGAACGCATTTGGGTCAGCAGATAGTGGGCAAGCATGAACGATTCGATTCGGTGGTTAAAACATGGTTAAGCCCTCAGGGCTAATGGTGGAAGACCCTGCGACCAGATGTAGAACCAAGGGCTAAAGCATTTCAAAATGGCGGAGTTTAAAAGTTAAGCCCTCAGGTCTTAAGGCAGTGGGTCCCGAGACCTCACGCTATAACCAAGGGCTAAGTCCTATTGAACCGGTGGTAAAAAATGTTAAACGCTCGAGTGCTAGCCCCCTAGCCATGCGACCTGCGAGTTACGACCAGGGGCGTGAGCTAACAATTTAACTACCAGCACTAAACTGCCTTCGGATTTTCCGCATGTGAACACGCCCCGACATTTGTTGTAACCACCAGCAGTTCCGCCTAAATTGGCGCTATTCTCGACAATTTTGGCCTTCCACCATTTCTAGCACGCTTAACTGGAGTTCAACCACATTTGGTGGGGTTTCCAAGGGACATTGAGCAGAAAATTATGGAGGTCATAACTTCTCTAATATTGAACCAATTTGGACAAAATTTTGGTCAATTATTGGTATTTTGAGCATTCTGGAGTGTTTGAGATAGTTTCCAAAGCGAACTGAGGTGTTCTTCAGCCATTTTTTCTTCAGGGAAGCTTGGAGAGCCATTAGGGCCATGACGGAAATGGAGCTGTATTGAGCTATACTTCACTGTTTGAGGTGAAACAAAATCCATTTTTAGCTTATTTCTGTCTTCTGAATTTAATTTCACAGTCAGTTCTACTTTTTTAGGCATCTTTCTCATTATATAACCGATTTTATCAACTTAACAGAGCAAGGATATGCCCATTGGGAGCCTTGGACCCGACAGATGTAGCCCAAGAGGGGTGAACTGCCTCATCATGTTGTTGTGTTATCTTATGGTGAAGTTTATTTTCTATGTATTTCTGATTTAATATGTTAAAAAGTAATTTTAATTAACATTCCCTCACACATAAACTCAGAAACAGTTACCAAAAACGCTTTGTTTAAATTGCAAGACATGATGAACACTTTGCACACTTAATTAAATGAAAATGGATACTTTGCACAGCAAATACAAATAGTTTCATTTTCATATCAATCCCTTAAAATAATTTTTCAGGTCATACGACTTCTCTAAATATACCACACCTATGGGCATGGGGTTTCCTTTGTTTTCTTGAGTTGATTCTTGTAATACTTTCTCATGCTCATCTTCATCAATTGTTGTGTCCTTGAACACATCAACATTTGCAATGAAGTCCAATATCTATTGGTCGTCTTTGAAAACACAAAAGTTAGCAACTTTATCAAGCATAGATGGCTTGTAAATAATCTTAACTGAAAATCCATCTCTCAAAGGTGGCAACCTAGCAACTACATTAGCTAGTGTATCTGCAATGGCATTATGAATCCAAGGAAAAAGATTAATATTAAAATCTTGGAAATATGAAAGGAGCCGCCATACTTCTTGTTGGTAATTTCTAAGATTAGATGACACATATTGAATTTTATTTCGTACCTGTCGTGTAACAATTTATGAGTCACCTATTTCCTTGAGTGTTTCCACTTTGATTTCAATGGATTTCCTTAAACCCAAAATGAGTGCTTAATATTTGGAAACGTTGTTTGTGCACTCAAATTCCAGGCGGTATGAGATAAGATGTTTGTTATTTTGAGTGTCTATCAAAATACAACCGACTTCAGAACGCTCATGCGTCTTCAAACCATCAAAATACAAAGTCGTAATGTTAGCAATGATAGGGTTAGTTCCTACTCCAATACTATTTACATTTATATTAAATAAATCATAAGCACCAGTTGCATTACAAGGAAGGAGTTCCAACTATGTATATGGTGGTATAGAGGAAGGACGCGCAAGATAACATCCATGATCGAACTCTAGAAAACATTGAACAAGCAATGATATCAATCACTCAAAAACTAGCACAACCAGATCATAGTTTGAAAATAGGAAAGACCCTAATGGGTTTGGAACATATGGAACAGAAAAAGAATTGTCGAGCTAATAGAAAACAAAGTTAGTTGAAAATCAAGAAAAACACTGATTCAATGGAAAAAAAATGCAAAGTTATCATGAAGACTAAAAAAAAATTGCACTCAGCGACAAACGAAACCCCAATCTACAACAAAAACAATCAACACAAATGGGAGGAACAACAACGGCTAGAAAACCTTAACTTCTCACTCCCACATCTTAAATTATATTACTTCCCTAAGATAGTTGACTAACTTATTTATAAGAGAACAAATATGCTTAAATTGTATGTGAATCTAATTAAATTCTATTCGTTAAGTGGTTACCTTTACTTTCTTATGTGTGTGTGCGTGTGTGAAGTTAGACATCTTTGTATTACGGAAAATTTACAAATATTACATGCTTTGAGGGATTTGGCTAGTTAGATACAAGATTTCACCATAAGAAAAAGAGGTTGGTTGTCACAAAATTGCGGTAGGTAGGACAATATTCCCTTGTGAGGGAAACCAGATGACAAGTTGAATATTTTATATCATCAAGAAACAAAAAAAATTGCAGGAGGGAAGAAGCCTCAAAATGACCTGAATCACAATGGAATCCTGTGGTGAGCCCTGGTATTGCACCAAGAGTGTTGCAACTCCCAAGGGTTGCGCTACTTTACTTTAACAACCCGGGGTTCGTACAAACTTGGAGGTGACAGTGCTATATACACAGCAGATGCATTCTACTCATGTCATCCTCTTCCGCTCTATGAAAGGGTGCTACTTCTAGGGGTTCTCAATGAATTCTATCACACTTCAATGAAACTAAACTAAATTGAAAAAATTAAATGACAGAAAGGAAACTAATTTAATCTGCAAATGGAAATGACAGAAAATAAACTAATTTAATGTGCAAAAAGGAAATGACACAAAGGAAACTAATTTAATCTGCAAAAGGAAATGACTGAAAATTAACTAAACTAAGTTGCACTAACTGAAAATAAACTAAACACGCCCTACTTATCCTCTGATCTATTTACCATGCTATCATGCTTCTAACCATGCAACTATTCATTATAAACTAAACTTGACAAAGTGTGGCATGCATTTTGGAGGAAAACGGGCTAAAGGTGCTAATGGAGGGCTCAACACAGGAAACAAGGCTTAGAGGTAGAAAGAGCGGGTTTAAACCTTATTAAAGCTTTATTATGGTGCAAAAATTATTTGGAGCGGAATAATTTTAAAAGTGCGATGGCAGAGTTGTGATGGAGGACGGAAGTTCGATATACGATATCACAATCGCAATATCACAAAGTTAGAGGAGTAACGGAAGTGATGTTCGGGAGTGGGATTGAAATGCGAAATGTGATGGGGTAGAAGTTGCGAAGTGAAAAATGCGATGGGGTAAAAGTTGTGAAATGCGAAATGCGACGGGATGACATGGCGGTAGGGTTGGCGGCAGAGTACAATAGCGATATCGCAATAAGCATTTTGAACAGTATATGTTAACGGGAACAAAATAAACAGTGTGATTTGCGATGCGGCGAAGCACGGAGGATTATCACAATCAGCGTTTGGAGCATTAAGTCTTAAAAGCAAAATGGAAAAGGTTGTGAAGTGCAATTTTTGAAAATGCCAAAGGTTGCGATGAGTCGGATGACGTGGCGGCGGGACCGGTGGCAGAGCACGATACCAATATCACAATCGGCAAACAAGAGCAGTAAGTCTTAAAATGAAAAAGGAAAAATATGTGAAGTGTGATTTGTGGAAAGACGAAGTATGGTAGCAAGAAGTTCGAGGAGAAAGGGTGGAGGTTGAGTTCCAATGGTTTTCAAGAATTTTGCGTTAAAACGGGTAAGGCAACTCTGATGAATAAAAACAAAGGAATAAGGTGGGTTGAATGGTTTAAGTGTTTTTATGAATAAAAAGGTGGGTGCGGTAGTGAGAATAAGCAGGAAAAAGTAGAAATGGCGGGCATAACAACAGTGCGCAGATTGTGAAGACAGAGATGGAGAATGAAGCATGGAGGCACCATGGAGCTGCTCTGGGGTTTTAACAATAATTATTGCAATCAACCTGCTAACTTATGTGCAAAGAAACAGACAAATGCGTAAAAATGCAGTGCAAAGGAAGACTGAAAAATGGCAATGCAACTCTACTTTTAATCTTAGAAACAGTGAACAGGAATCAGTTTTTGGGTCTGTGGGAAGGTTTGCCCTCCTCAAACTCTATTGACAAAGATGAGAAGGGGGTATTGATCCACAGCATTTTTTGGTTTTTCTCCTCTATTCTATTACTCACAAGAAAATGAAACCTACAGCAGCACACTGAAAGCAAAACTAAACAGCAACTTGAAACATAAACGAAATTATCATAAATGGAACTAATGGAATGACAGAAAGCAGAGAACAAATACAATAGAGAGGCTGAGGCACATGGACTGGGCCCTAACACACAACCCTAGCTCTTTGAAACTTAAATCAGTAAAAGGAAATCATTCTGCTCATTTCTTAAAATAATAGCCTCATACATTTCTGAAAGTTTGATCACTGAGTAAAATAATAAAAAGCTCAATAGATTGCAACAAAGTTCTGACCCTTCCTAGCTCTATCTTTTCTCTATTTATTATACAGGGTAGCTACCAACAGCTCCCTAGAAAATAGTGATTGAGTCCACTTGAATCCAAGTAAACAAATATTGAGTGCACTCCTCTTTGAGTTGCTTGGCTGCCTTTGGAATTCAAATTGCTGGAGAATCCTTGGGATCCTTTGGCTGCCTTTGGAATTCGAATTGCTAAAGAGAATATTTGGGATCCTTTGGCTTCCTTTGAGAGTTGAGGGTGGACAATCCTCCTATAATTTCTACTTCTTGCCTCCTCCAAGTCTTTATGATAAAATCCTTATAAAAATGCTAATAATTCATGATTTCCTGCACTCAACATCATATTAGGCACTCAGATTATGTTAGCCTTAATCACCACCTACACTAACATCATAAAACCAAATAATAGTAAAAATGCAAGAAAAGGAGATCTAAGAAGGCAAAAATATGACGATTAACCCCGCCAAATATGTTTAATGATGGAGCTCATCATCACCCCCCTATTGAATAGTTGCTCATCCTCTGAGCAACTAATCCTCCTCCAGAATTTCCTTTAAGGCTTTGATAGCCCCCTTGATTTCCTAAGGAACAAGTGTGGGAGTTTCCCCAAGGGGGTAAAAACCATTATTCTTTTATGCATTCTCCCATTCTCTATCTTGTGCATCTGTGTCCTTTTCATCATTAAGCCCCAGCAGCAAAGGTGGGATGAGCTTTAGTCCCAACCATTGGATATTTTTGGCCTGCATGGCCCTCTTGTATAATGGTGCCCTTTGTCTCTTCCTCTTCTTCTTCTGGTTCTTCTTGTTCCTCTTCTTCATCCTCCTATTTTGGTTCTTCTTCCTTTGCTGGTTCTTCTTCTAGTTCCTCTTCTTCTTCTCTAAGGTTAGAAGTGGAATTCTGCCTTGATTGGATTGCTATAAAAGCTTCCCTGCTCACATTTATGAAAGAGGACCCGGCCATGGGTAGGCTGACGATGTTCTGCTATTGTTGTTGCATGTTGTCCCAAAATACGCGGTTGAAGCTCACTGTTGTTGCACTGCGGGCTTCTGTCGATCTCTTTCCCTTTTAAAAAATTTCAATTGACTAGTTTGTATGAGACTGCCCCTCTGTATTATTAGACTAAGCAGTTAATTCGTTGTTTTTTTTTTAAGCGCTTATGTAACGCGGCTCAGCTCTAGTTTCTGTTGTACACAATTGGACCCTCTTCTTGTTAACTAGCTGATACTGTGTGTCTTCTCCTCTCGTCCTCCTCCACTCCAACTGATTTAATTTTTTGCTGGCCCAGGTGGCATGTACTTCTAGTTTTTTCAGTCATACTTCACGGTGGTGGTCAAGGTAACTAGCCACCTTTCTGCCTCTTAAACTCTTAGTCTACAATTTTAATTATTTCCAGCCATTATGAATGCATAGCGAGGGGTTAGGGGATATAACTGAGCTTACTAGTTGTTGTCAAGGCGTTTGCAGGAGCTGGCATTGGGAGACAAGCATCTTATATGTTGTGTTCTTCCTTATTTTCATTTTTTCTGAGTGAGCATCTTGCTCAATGAGAAACTCTTTGAGTGAGTTGTTGATCCTTCTTGATGTTTCTTCCCATTTTAGATGTTGTGTGGGGGTGCTCCAGATGCCATGGGTAGCACTCTTGTCTTTTCTAGGGTCTGCTTTATTAGCTCCTCTCTTTGTTTTTTCTTGTTGTTCATGAATATATTTTTGCGTTGTAGGAATTCCCTGATGTCTGTAGTAGTCTGTGTTTTGCTTTCCTTGCTACATTGTGCTCAGGAATGGATGAATGTGGTGTATGGAGGTGATGGAGGAAGTTATGAAAATGAATGGACTGAATGATGGGATGGATGGTAAAATAGAAGAAGGGAAAAGAAGATGAATGCTTTCGTGTGTTTCCAAAAACCATTAATAACCTGCAAAACAGAAAACATAGAAAACATAAAGATGCAAATGTATTTTTTGTTTTTGTTTTGTTTTTTGTTTTTTCTTTTTGTTTTTCTTTTTCTTTTTTTGAAAGAAAGTGGCTTGCCTCCATGGAGGTTTTCAACCCACAAACTTGCCTTGGGCACCTCAGAGAGGTTTTCACCCATGGATCTTTATTCTCTTTTTCTTTTTTTCTTTTTTTTTGAGAGCAAATGAGCTACCTCCATTGAGGTTTTCAACCCACAGGCTTGCCTTGGGTGCCTCAGAGAGGTTTTCACCAATGGATCTTTATTTTTTCTCTCTTTTTTTTTTCAGGAGGTGTGGAAAACTATGGAGTTTCCCATTACATAAACCTCTCTTCTTATTGAATTTATGAACTCTGCCCTTGACAAAGGCTTCTTGTAAATTTTAATTCTGTGACCATTGACAAGCAAGGGGATTCCTTCCTCATCTATGGTTCTAATTTGAACTGCGCCATTATCAAAACATTTTTCCACTATGTAAGGTCCAAACCATCTTGTCATCAGCTTGCCTTTGAAATATTTAAATCTTGAATCATACAACAGTGCCCAATCTCCTTCTTGGAAGGTCTTTTCTTTGATGTTCTTGTCATGTCAGACCTTCCTTTGCAGCTGAACTACCTCCCTGTGAAGAAGTGCTTGCATTCTAAACTCATCCAATTCATTTAGTTGCAACAACCTCTCTTTTTGGGAATTTGATAGCTCTAGATTTAATTCAGCTGCCATTCTTAAAGTATTGAATTCAAACTCAACTGAAAGTAGAACCTTCTTACCATATACTAGTTCATAAGGAGTGAGTCCTATTGTTTTCTTCCAAGTAGTGTTGAAGGCCCAAGTAGCTTCTACCAATCTGTTTGCCCAATATTTTCTGCTGCTGCTCACAACCTTGGTGAGGATGCTCTCTAAAGCTCTATTAGTTACTTCTACTTGTACATTCGCCTGAGGGTGATAGGCAGTAGAAGTTCTATGCTTAATCTTGTGCTTCCTCAAAATATTCTCAATGAGGTGAGAGGTGAATTGCGCTCCCTGATCAATGACTATTTTGCTGGGGTACCCAAACTTGTAAAACACATTCTCCCTCAGAAATTATGCTACTTTCTCCCCGTTTTCTACCTTCACTACTTTTTTTTCAGCCCACTTTGTCAGGTAATCAATGCAGACTATGATATACTTCTTTTGTCCTGATGGTGGATCGATAGGTCCAACAAATTCCATGCCCTAATTGTCAAATGGATCAAGAGCCACCTAAGTTTGCAAAGGAATCTCATCCCTTTGCATGGATTTCCTCTTCCTTTGGCACTGGTCACACATGCTGGTGTATCTTCTGGAATCTTGGTGAAGGGTAGTCTAATAGTATCATGCCTACAAAACTTTGTAAGCAGTTCTATTTGCAGCAAAGTGGCCTCCACATGGATTGTCATGAAATGAAGAGAGGATATCAAAAACTTATTCCTCCCTCACACATCTCCTTAGGATTTGATCACGGCCTAGCTTGAAAAGGTTTCCCCCAATCCATGTGAAAGGGGCTCTTTTTCTGATGATTATGCTCCTCTCCCTGAATGAAATAATAGGAGGGAGTCTTTGAGCAAAACAACATTCTCCTTTCCAGGTTTATCAACAATAGTCGAATCAAATTGTTGAAAGAGTAACAACCATCTAATTATCCTAGCATTAACATCTGGTTTGTTCATTAAATACTTGATGGTTGCATGGTCATTGTGAACAAAGATCTGATATCCAGTTACATAATGCCCGAATTTTTTCAAAGCATGGGCAATGGCTAACATCTCCTTCTCAGTAACAATATAATTTATCTCGGTCTTGGACAAGTTCTTTCTGATGAAATAAATGGCATAAGGGATTTTGTCCTCTAATTGTCCTAATGCTGCCCCTACAGCTTTGTTGGATGCATTAGTGTGGCTTTGGAAAGGCAACGTCCAATTTGGACCTCGGAGGATGGGGGCAGTAGTCAACTTTCCCTTAATGAGCTCGAAAGCCTCTTGACAAGGATCGGACCAAATAAACTCATAATCCTTGGCCAATAACCCAAATAATCGCGAAGCCATCTTGCTAAAATCTTTGATGAACCTTCTATAGCAACCAGCTAAGCCTAAGAAACTCCTGACATCTTTCTGCTTTTGAGGAGAAGGTACCCTTTTGATGATAGTGATTTTGTTCGCGTCTACCCGTATTCATGCTTGGGATATGGAGTGTTGTAATACAACCCCTGCTTTCTTTAAGAATTCACACTTTTATGGGCTCAAGGATGTAGAAATTATATACATTAAGCATGCATATGTCCTAGATTCCCCTTATCTCACAATATTTAACTTCTTGCAAAATACAGAATCATTCCACTGTTAATCTTTTGCGGAAAATTAATTGCACACACATGTGAAGCATAAAAACAATCGCACATACAGTTGTTTAACGGGAAAGCCTGAAGCTGAAAACCCCAACTATCATATATTATGTATCATGGAGATCATGTAACAATCTCATGCAAAGCTTAGTACATCAAGCTCTTAGTACAATCAATCGTTACACACTAACATAGAAGAAATCTGCAAATCCATGCACCAATCTTTACCCTCTTGCTAACCTGCCTCCACTGCGCAATCCAAGCTGATTACAAAGATCAATTCGATGCAATCCCACTCTCCTTGACTGCGTGATTATCATTGGAAAATCCAATGTATATGTAGATTCAATTCATGCATCACTATGGTCACAATAGATAGTCTATCTCACCCTTTCACCTATCTCGGCATTGGGTCTCCACTGGATTTGACATGCATTGTAGTTAACTATTGTATTGTTCATTTGATTAATGAGTTATTATTTGTGAATTAATTAACTAATTAATTCACTCCACTCTCGCTAGTGTATCATTCAGTTAGATTAGATACAACTATATCAACTGAGTCTAACTGAGTTAAACTAAATACAACTCCATGAGCTACTCTTCCAACTCTGTCATAACTTTGCCACTTCAGTTCTAACTGAGTCCTCCATGCATGAACTCCAGTAAACCCTTAGGAATTGCGTAATTCCTTCAGCCCACTGATTTGACAAATATGTATACTGAAATTAAGTGCTCCAAAAGAATAAGTTGATGTTTAGAGTCTGATTATTATTAAGAGCTAATAATAATCAACATGCATCTATTTTTAGATCGAAGATCTATAAATAGACTTCGCCCAATATTATAAAAATATAATTTCATCTATTTTTCCATCTTGACCAACCGTCCACAAATAGCATCCTACAACTTCTGAAATATGATCATCATGTCTAAAAATAGACTTGCGCCAAAAATAGCTCGCGGGCCCACTTAGTGAAGGGGACTCTTTTCACTAAGCTCATCATCTTGCTGAATCTCAACACTCCCTCTCAACAAGATAGGGATTATCTTTCACCTTGATCCTGCCTCTATGGTATTCGAATTTTCTCCTGGTGATCACCTTCGTCAAAATATCTGCATCCTGATCCTTCGTAGGAATGTACTGAAGCAACATGATCTTCCGCTGCACACAATCTCTGATATGATGATACCGGATATCAATATGTTTAGATCTATCATGAAACACAGGATTAACTGAGAGTTTAATGCAACTATTATTATCACAATGTATCACTGTAGGATCGAAATGTGAACCGAACAAACCGACCAGGATCTTCCTCATCCAGATAGCCTCACATGCAGCTTGACTTGCTGCCATGTATTCTACCTCCGCTGAACTGAGTTCCACGGATCTTTGTTTCCTGTTGTACCAAGAAACTGTCGTAGATCCGATATTGAAAATCCCTCCTGATGTGCTCTTTCTGTCTGTTCGGCTACCTGCCCAATCTGCATCCGTGAAGCCATGCAACTTCACCTCATCTGCCTATATGTACCATAAACCATACTCAGATGTGCCCCTGAGATATCTCAAAACATGCTTTCCTGCCTTCCAAAAGATCTTGGTAGGCTTAACCATCACTTGTGAAAGTTGGTTCACCGCATAGCATATGTCTGATCTTGTATTGACTAAATACATGAGCGAACCCACCAACTTTCCATAAATAGTGGCATCCACTACCTCTGTCGATGTAGTATCCTCTTTCCTCCAATTTCCTAGAAGGGGAGTGTCAATAGGCTTGCAGCCTTGCATGTGAAACTTCTCCAGTATCTCCCGGGCATACTTGCCTTGAGACACAAACAGTTCACCTTCCCGCTACCATATTTCCAATCCAAGGAAATAATGAAGGAGGCCCAAATCCTTCATCTCAAACTCCTTTGCAAGATCTTCCTTGCATGAGTGTATCAACTGCTCATCACATGTTAGTATTAAATCATCAGCATAAATAACAATGATTAAAAGCTTACCCTCCACCACAATTTGGTATAGGTTTGCATCTGCCTTACTCTTGGTGAAGCCAAGTCCAGTGAAATAGTTGTCGATCCGAGTGTACCAAGCATGTGGTGCTTGCTTCAACCCATACAATGCTCTTTTGAGCCTGCACACATGCGACTCGCTGCTGAAGATCTCAAATACTTCAAGTTGCTCAATGTACACCTCTTCCTCAATGATCCCATTAAGGAACGCAGTCTTCACATCCATCTAATGAATGTGCCAACCCATCTGTGCCGAGAGAGCAAGGATGGTATGTATGGAAGAATACCATGCTACAGGTGCAAAGGTTTCTTCATAGTCAATCCCCTCGATCTGTGAGAAGCCCCGGGCAACAAATCTTGCCTTATACTTCTCGACGCTCCCATCAACAGCTCGCTTTACCTTGTAGATCCATCTTGATCCTACAACTGATTTTCCCACTAGCCTTGGAACAATCTCCCAAGCATTGTTTCTGACAATGGAGTCATACTCCTCCACCATGGAATCTACCCATGTGGGCTCCTGCACTACTTCTTCAAAATAAGATGGCTCTGTCACGATACACTTGCTCATAACAGCCATGTATCCAATATAACGGTCAGGTGACTATCTCTGTCTATGCTGTGATGTAGGGACTCCTACATTCTGTGCTGCATCAACCTTCAGTCTCTCAGCTTCCATGGTCCACTTTCTGACTTTTCTAATGTTTGGTTCTGCATGAGTGGACTCCTCCACTCCATGAATCTCCTCTTGTGGCTGATCCACATCCGGAGGCTCATCTTTCAGAACAAGCAGTTCCTTCACTGCATGCAAGTCTAGCTCCCTCTCAAGCATAGCTTGTGCAGCACCCAGGATCGTTTTGTTCTTCCTCTCTGTGACCCCATTATGTTGTGGGTTATGATCTATTATGGGTTCTCTTCGAATTCCTTCTTTGTTACAGAAGTCTTTGAATTCGCCCAAGATGTATTCACCACCATTGTCGCTCTGTAGAGATTTCACTTGCTTCCCCGACTCCTTCTCCACCAATGCTTTAAACTCATAGAACTTTGATAATGTTTGGCTCTTCTTTTGCATGAAGAAGATCCATCATCTATGAGAATAGTCATCAACAAAAATAACATAATACATGTGTTTTGATGTTGAAGCAACCGAGAAAGGTCCACACACATCTGTGTGAATTCTCTCTAGGATCACCGAAGCACGGTTCTCCTTCTCATGAAAGGTGGTCTGCACAAACTTACCCATAGTAAATCCCTTGCACTGATCTAACTGTGCAATATTACCCTTGGGAAGTCTAGTATAAATTTGCTGCAAAATCTTCAAGGCGCCATGGTGAAGATGGCCCAATCTCCTGTGCCATAATTCGCCCTCATCCCGACTCACCACTTCTTCTGCTTTGCCCATCATTGCAGCGCAGCCATCTACCTCCAGCTTGTAGATATTCTTAAATTGAATCCCTATCTTCTTGGTTTGACCTATTTTTTTATGTCGAAGGAAGGCTTTTCCCTCACTGAAAACAACATCATAACCTTTGTCTTCCAACATTGCGATCGAGACCAAGTTCTTCTTCAAACCTGGAACATGCATAACATCCTTCAACAAGAATAGATTACTGGAGTCGTGCTCAAAGGTAATGGTCCCAATGCCAGTTGCACTGTATCACCCATCTCTATATGCATCTAGAGGTCCTTCTCCTCCAAGTCACTAACCAACTCCTTGTCTCCCGTCATATGGAAAGACACACCACTATCAAGATACCACACCAATCCCATATAGCTTGAAACCAAGCATGTGATCAAAGAGAAATCAAGTTCAAATTGCGAGGTTAAGGCCTCTCCAGCTGCAGCTCCAGCAGCCTTCTTGTTCTTCTTCTTCTGTGGACAGTTAGTGGCGAAATGCCCATGTTCGTGACAGTGAAAACACTTCACTTTGGAAAAATCCTGCTTCTTGCCTTTAGCATCGGCTTTTGAAACAAATTTCTTCCCCTTCCCCTTCCTTTCTTTGGCAGCCAAAGCACAATTCTCTTCATCTTCATTATTCGATGAAGAGCCATCCCTGGTACCTTGCCTTATCTCCTCCTGCACAAGATCTGACCAAGGTCGCTCCCATCCTGGCAGTTTCTCCCGTCCATTGACAGAGTCTTCATAGCTATCCCAACTCTTCGGAAGACCAAGGAGAGCCAAGCTCACCAAGTCTTCTTCATCAACAGTAACCCCCACACTTCCCAGTTCATCCTTGCAATGGACAAACTTCGTGATGTATTTTGAAACACTGTCGTCCTTCTCCATTTTTATTTTTTATGAGCTTGTCTTTAAGCGCCAACTTCCTCTGGTCGCTTTTGCTTTGAAAAAAATATGTCAAAGCCTTTCACATTAATAATGGAGTGGCTTTCTTGTGAAGGCTAGACACAATATGGTCCTTCACACCTTCTAACATAATTCTTCTTGTCTTTGTTGTCTTATTTTTCCATGCGTCAAGTAATGCAACATCGCTAGATCTCGGCTTAGGAACATCGCTATCAATGAACTCCTTCAGTCCATTATCCTTTAGCACCGCCTCCATCCTATCCTTCCAGGCTATGTAATTCGAGCTCCCATCAAGGGCATACTCCAATCGCAACCCATTGAAAGACATTTCAATGTATACTCAACTTCTGCACCAAGAATCTTCTGTAGCAAATTTGAATTATCCACCAACACAAACTTAGCAATTTTTCACAATTGCAATCTTCAAGAATTAACACTACTCCAATACCATGTATAAATTATATACATTGAGCATGAATATGTCATAGATTCCCCTTATCTCACAATATTTAACTTCTTGCAAAATACAGAATCATTCCACTGTTAATCTTTTGCTGAAAATTAATTGCACACACATGTGAAGCATAAAAACAATTTCACATAACACAGTTGTTTATGGGAAATCCTGAAGCTAAAAACCCCAACTATCATATATTATGTATCATGGAGATCATTTAACAATCTCATACAAATCTTAGTACATCAAGCTCTCAGTACAATCAATCATTACACACTAACATACAAGAAATCTGCAAAACCATGCACCAATCTTTACCCTCCTGTTAGCCTGCCTCCACTGCGCAATCCAAGATGATTACAAAGACCAATTTGATGCAATCCCACTCTCCTTGACTACGTGATTATCATTGGAAACTCCAATGTATATGTAGATGAAATGCATGCATCACTATGGTCACAACAGATAGTCTATCTCACCCTTTCACCTATCTCTGCACTGGGTCTCCACTGGATCTGACATGCACTGTAGTTAAATTCTGTATTGTTCAATTGATTAATGAGTTATTATTTGTGAATTAATTAACTAATTAATTCACTCCACTCTCACTAGTGTATCATTCAGTTAGATTAGATACAACTAGCTCAATTGAGTCTAACTCAGTTAAACTGAATACAACTCCATGAACTACTCTTCCAAATCTGTCATAACTTTGCCACTTCAGTTCTAACTGAGTCCTCCATGCATGAACTCCAGTAAACCCTTAGAAATTCCGTAATTCCCTCAACCCGCTAATTTGACAAATCTGTATACTGAAATTAAGTGCTCCAAGAGAATAAGTTGTTGTTTAGAGTCTGATTATTATTAAGAGCTAATAATAATCGACATGCATCTATTTTTAGATCGATGATCTATAAATAGACTTCACCCAATATTATAAAAATATAATTTCATCTATTTTTCCAACTTGACCAACCATCCAGAAATAACATCCTGCAACTTCTAAAATATGATCATCATGTCTAAAAATAGACTTGCGCTAAAAATAGCCTACAAGCCCACTTAGTGAAGGCGACTCTTTTCACTATGCTCATCATCGTGTTGAATCTCAAAAAAGGAGAGATGCATCTCAATGCACCTTCTTATTAATTTACCCAAATTGGAGAGAGCTTCCTTGAAGTCATCCCCATATGGTGTGAAATCATCCATCTAGATTTCGACAGAGTCATGGACTAACTTGGAATAGATGCTCAGGACAGCTCTTTGGAAGGTAGTTGGGGCATTGCACAACCCAAAGGGTAGGACTCTAGAAGAGAAGGTACCCCAAGGGTAGGTGAAAGTAGTCTTATCCTGGTCTTCAAGGTTGATTTGAATCTTATTGTACCCACTGAACCCATCTAAGAAGGAAAAGAACTTCTTCCCTGCAAGGCCATCCAACACTTGGTCTATAAAGGGAAAAGGGAAATGGTATTTCTTGGTGGCTTTGTTAAGTTCTTGATAATCAACACAAATTCTCCACTTCCCATTCTTTTTTAGGACTAGGACAAGAGGAGATACCCACTCACTGTCAGATATATGATACATGAACATTGCATCCAATAGTTTCTACAGCTCTTCTTTAACAATGTCCTTCAGAGTCGGGTTCGTCCTTCTTTGGGGTTGTCTCACAGGCTTGCATCCTTCCTTGATGTAAATATTATGTTTTCACAATGAATGATGCACCCCTTTCATGTCCTTGTAATCCCAAGAAAATGCTTCAAGATTCTCTTTCAAAAACTGGCGTAGCTGCTTCTCTTCTTCATTCGAGAGCTTTGGGTTGATTTTCAAATATATGGACGGGCCAAACTTAATAGCCTTGGTGGATTCATAGGTTGACTCAACCAAGTTCACTTCCATCCAAGGTTGGCTTTCAGACTCTTTGACTAGGGTTTCGAGAGGAATGTTAATGGAGGACTGGTTTTGAATGGCATGGTCAATGAGTTCATCTTCATCAAGCTGCCCCACTCTAAGAATATCATCTTTGGTACACATAGGGGCAGTTTTATATAACTCATCTTCTTCATCCTCCAACCATATAGGGAGATCAAGATCAATGGAATGTTGGGCTAGAGGATATAACACTAGCTGTTTAGAGAAAGGCCCATTTTTTATAGTCATGTTTCTGGCCCGACAACTAATATAAGCATCTACAGTGGCTAACCAAGGTCTCCCTAAGATGAGGGTATAACCATTAAACTTGGTTTTTGGTTGGTGTTGTGTAGGTAAATCCCCTCTGTGGAAAAAGGCGATCCCTCTAGCCCTAGGGTGGGTCTAGCAGCAAGAGGACATGTTAATGCATTGATTCCTTGTTAATGAATGAAACTGAGTTGAGATAGATGTCCTACCTTTGTTCCAACGCAGTTGTCATAGATGTAGTAGCAGTCTCCTGATCTTCACCTCGACACGTCGCGGTCCTTCAGCGGTGGTACTCAGGTGCCTGCACAACGATCAGAGAACGATAGCAGCATTAGCAGTATACGAAACAATGTTTGCATTCATAACTATCTAATTGGTTAAGGAGAATTAAACGTATTGCACAAGACTAATCATATCAAACGCAAGAAGGGAACCAAAACATAAGTCATGTATTAATTAAGATAAAGAAAGAGATTACAACTAAATCAGCCTTGATGTCACGGCCTCCTTCAGCGGGTCCAGTCAAAATGAATCTCAAGCATTTGTCAGGGAATTGGACTTGGCGAGGCAATCAACCTAGAATCTCTCTCAACAAGGGATCTCTCTCTACTCTATCTCACACCAACTTATTCAGACTGTTCATCTATTCAACCATTTTAGCTATTGTACATAAAGTTCAGCTAGCTGCATCTATGTGAGAGAGATGTATTTATAGGAGAGGAGGAGGAGGTTGGGATCCCTCAAATGGTGGAAGGGAGGCCTTATCCTTTGGGAGGTTTCCCAAATGTAGGAAACAAGAAGCCAAAGGAAGATGTTCGACATTATTCAATCGAACAACCCATGCTGACTCCGCTCGCGAAGTGATTGGCAATGGAAAAATTGCTTCTATTTAAAAAAAAAAATTCCAAAAACAGTTCGGCATGGGTAGCCGACTGAGACAGAGAGCAAATGGGCGCAGGGCTTAGTGCTAATTTCTCTTATTTCCACGAGGCCATAACTGCCTGCCAGCGCCGACCCAAAATCATATGTTTTTTATGGTCTATTCTAGGAATAGTTAACAGAGAAAATGTTCTTCTCATGGCAAGGGATGCAATGACACTTTTTGCAAGGCATGACACTACATATAATTCACATAAATGGTCCTCCAATGTGCGGGATGGGGATTTCAAGAACGGTGAAAAAAAAGTTGTGTAACAGTTGGAGGATCAGGAAATCTATAGGATACTCCTAAGAGTCAATGGTAACCATAACATCCTCAACAATTTCTTCTGAAATTACTATGGATCAATCTACAAGTTGCAGAGCTGTTGTGGTTTTCCTCAAAGTCCCTTGGAGATTAAGTTTCAACATAGTTTCCTTGGTCATGATATTGATGGCAGCCCCTAGATCAATTAGAGTGTTGGGTACTATGACACCATCTATATGCATATCAACAACTGGACTACCAGGGTCCAGGTACTTTGGAAATATCACCTTCCCCAGCATTAGGTCAAACATTTTTCCTACCACATTGATGGTGGGGGTATCTCTCTTTCTTCTCCCAGGTTTCTTGAAGCACTTTTATTTGATGAGCCTATTGTAGATAGGGACATCCTTAATGTCCTGGAAAAGTGGTATCTTTACACACAAATTTTCCAATTCTCCCAAGAGTTCAATCTCCTCTGGGGTGTGCTGACTAGGGTGGATCAAGTGCTCAGGAAAAGGAGGTTGTTGGATCTTAGTGTTACCTTTTGTCTTTTCCTCCTCAACCTCTATAGGTGGAGATGGAGGATGGTTGTCTGGGAGTACTCTTCCCAACCTGATATTAACCTCCTTTATCTCCATAGCATAAGCTGGATAAGATTTTTCTCCACTGGGAGCCTAATGTGCCTGCCTGTTGTTCGGGTTCGGATTAGGTTGTGCAGGTATAGGTAGCCTAGGTGGAGCAGCATGAGTAAGATGAGGTTGAGGTTGGGTGGAGGCATTAGAGTAGGTGGTTGATTTTTTTGATGTCTCCACCCTTGGGATGGATTGTTCCACTGAGGTTGTTGTGGAACATACTGCTGAAATGGTTGGTTTACTGGCTGAGGATGATATGAAGGGTTGTAAGGCCAAATATGAGGTGTAGACCAAGATGGAGGAGTGGGGGTGTACAGGGTTGCATGGGTGCACTCTGATTGTTGTGATAGTAAGAGTAAGGTGCACCTTGCATACCTTGTTGATATGGTCGAGGGCCTTGAGGCCTTCTCTGGTTGATGAAACAGAGTTGCTCTAGCATGGCTTCCCTACCTTGATATACAGCCTTAAGTCCAGGTAAGGAGGGACTCTTTTTTGTGGCATGATTCTCCTCACAGACTAAGAAAATCTCTATGAAATTCAATGTTCATTCATTTATTGGGTGCTTCCTCGTACGTCTAGGAAAAAATATGGCCAGGGCTCTCTCTCTGCTTCCTCTAACTTCCTTTTGACCTACATTGTGTCCATTTTCAAATCAAAGGTGTGCAGCATGTCACTCTTTAAGTCCTCTAGCATGTTTCCAATCTCATGTTTTACGAAGGTGGAAGAGGAAGGGTTATTAGATGTGGTTTGGCCAGCTCTACCCATCTTCCTAAATGCCCTAGAATGGTTTCAGAAGACAATTTTGATTGTTTCATAAGGTAGTTGGTATATATCTCCTCCTGATAGAATATTCAAGGTTTCTATCATCTCTTCACTGATCCCTCGAAGAAGTACAATTTTAAGTGATGCAGGATCAAGAGTACAATTGGATCTCTTACAGTTTAATTGAAACCTCTCTTCATAGTCCACTAGGGATTCATCAGGTCCTAGAGTCATCCTAAATATTTCATCCTTAGTTTCCTTGGACATACAGTAGTCTCTATATTTGTTTTTGAAGGTCTCTTCCGTCTGTGCCCAGGTAGTGATGCTATCCCCAAGCAGACCCATGAACCAGCGCAAGGTTGCATCCTTATGGGTGGATGGGAATAGCCTCAACTTCTGATCACTAGAGGTGTGGTCATAAGTCCTACAAACGAGAGCAAATTCAAACATAAATGTGTCAGGGTCCTTAGAGGTAAGTCCATGAAAGTGTGGAAGAGATGAGGGGCTAATGTTTTTCTTCTTAGTTTCCCCATCTACCTCTCTTATGGGAAATTCTCTCTGGATCCTAGCCATGGTTAAGATAGGTGAAGCAGGTCCCTCAGTCAAAACAAGTTTTTCTTCTTCTTTCCCAATAGTATACTCAAAATATTCAGAAGGCTCTCCTATAGGGGGTTCAATCTCACTGCCACTGAAGAAGAGTGAAGGGTGGCTAGGAGGTGATGTGGGGGTCTTAGGCTAGATTTTTCTTTGAGTATTCCTACTCCTACGAGGCATGAAAATCATATATTTTTGTATTTTATTTTTAATACTTCTGAAAATACATGAAAAGAAAAGAATGCTAAAACAAAATCAAAACATTTACTAGACACCTCCTCGGCAACGGCGCCAAAAAGTGGTGAGCCCTGGTATTGCACCAAGTGTGCTGCAACTCCCAGGGGTTGCACTACTTTACTTTATCAACCTGGGGTTCGTACAAACTTGGAGGTGACAGTTCTATATACACAGCAGATGCATTCTACTCATGTCATCCTCTTCCGCTCTACGAAAGGGTGCTACTTCTAGGGGTTCTTAGTGAAGTTTGTCACACTTCAATGAAACTAAAATAAATTGCAGAAAGGAAACTAATTTAATTTTCAAAAGGAAATGACTGAAAAGAAACTAATTTAATGTGCGGAAAGGAAATGACAGAAAGGAAACTAATTTAATCTGCAAAAGGAAATAACTGAAAAGAAACTAAACTAAGTTGCACCTAGCTAGGCCAATTGGCTAAACATACCCTATTTATCCTCTGATTTATTTACCATGCTCTCATGCTTCTAACCATGCAACTATTCATGATAAAATAAATTTGACAAAGTGTGGCTTGTAGTTTGGAGGAAAACAGGCTAAAGGTGCTAATGGAGAGCTCAACACAAGAAACAAGGCTTAGAGGTGGAAAGAGCTGGTTTAAACCTTATTAAAGCTTTATTATGGGGCAAAAATTCTTTGGAGCGGAATAATTTGAAAAGTGCAATGGCGGAATTGTGATGGAGGACGGAAGTGTGATATGAAATATGCGATATCGCAATTGCAATATCGCAAAGTTAGAGGAGTAGCGGAAATGATGTTTGGGAGCAGGAGTGAAATGCGAATGCGATGGGGTAAAAGTTGCAAAATGCGAAATGTGACAGGATGACGTGGCTGTAGGGTCGGTGGCAGAGTATGATAACGATATCGCAATCGGTGTTTGGAGTGGTAAATGTTAACGGGAACAAAATAAATAGTGTGATTTGTGATTTGCAATGCGGCAGAGCACGGAGGATTATCACAATCGGCGTTTGGAGCAGAAAGTCTTAAAAGAAAAAGGGAAAAGGTTGTGAAGTGTTGTGAAAAGGCCAAAGGTTGTGATGAGTCGGGTGATGTGGCGGCGGGACCGGTGGCAGAGTGTGATACCAATATCACAATCAATAGACAGGAGCGGTAAGTCTTAAAAGGAAAAATGAAAAAGATGCGAATTGTGATTTGCAAAAAGGCGAAGTACAGTAGCGAGAAGTTCGAGGAGCAACGAAGGTCGAGTTCTAATTGTTTTCAATCATTTTGCGTTAAAACAGGTAAGCCAACTGTGACAAATAAAAACAAAGGAATAAGGCAGGCTGAATTGTTTAATTGTTTTTATGAATAAAAAGGTGGGTGTTGAAGTGAGAATAAGCGGGAAAAATCGAAAATGGAGGGTGTAACAGCAGTGTGCCGATTGTGAAGATAGAGATGGAGAATGAAGCGGGGAGGCACCATGGAGCTGCTCTGGGTTTTTAACAATAATTCTTTCAATCAACCTGCTAACTAATGTGCAAAGAAACAGACAAATGCATTAAAAGTGGAAAGGAAGATTGAAAAATGGTAATGCAACTCTACTTTTAATCTCAGAAACAATGAACAGAAATCAGTTTTTGGGTCTATGGGAAGGTTCGCCCTCCTCGAGATCTATTGAAAAATATGAGAAGGGGGTCTTGATAGACATAACTTTTTGGTTTTTCTCCTCTATTATATTACTCACGGGCAAATGAAACCTACAACAACACATTGAAAGCAAAACTAAAGAGCAACTTGAAACATTAACGAAATTATCAGAAGCGAAACTAATGGAATGACAGCAAGCAGAGAAAAAATATAGCAGAGAGGTTGAGGCACATGGATTGGGCCCTAACCCACAAGCCTAGCTCTCTGAAACTTAAATCAGTAAAAGGAAATCAGTCTGCTCATTTCATAAAATAATAGCCTCATACATTTCTTTCTGTTTGATCACTAAGTAAAATAATAAAAAGCTCAATAGTGTTAGGTCCCTATATTACTACTATAGTCCCTTATTTTTGTTAGTGTAACCCCCTTATTTTTATTGTTGTACCCCTGTAACCCCAATATTGTTATTATTGTGCCCTAACATTATTATTGTTAGGTCGGCTAGGATTATATTGTGATCCCATGCACTCCTATATATAGAAGGAGGTTTTGTAATTTGTATCATTGAAGAATTGTTCATTTATGTAATGTATTGGAGGTTTCCCCCTCGAAGTGGCTAATTTATAAGGCGTTGATCTCTCTTTTCTTCTATTTTTGGAGCTGGTTTCATAACATTTTGTATCAGAGCTTTGGATTCTAGGGTTTCACTGCTCCAAACAGGTCATTGTGGAATTTTCGCTATAAATTTTTTTCTACGAGGGTTCAGAAGCTGACATGTTTACAGAGCGAAGCCAAAATCCTGAGGAACGATGTGTAAGCATTTCAAATCTTAGTTTGCAATATTTTCGGAGATATGATCTGTGGAAGTTAGGGTTTTTTCAAGCTCCATAATTTCACCTAAAATAGGTCATCGTGGAAGTTTTGCTATAACTTTTTTTATACTAAGGTTCAGACATTGAAATTGTTACAGAGCGCAGCCAAAATCCCGAGGAACATCGTGTAAAAATTTCAGATCTTGGTTCACAATATTTTCAGAGATATGATCTGTGGAAGTTAGAGTTTTTTCAGGCTCCCGAATTTCATCTCAAAGAGGTGACCGTGGGAAAATCATCATAACTCTCTCTCTCTGAGTATCGGATTGGAATTTTATAAAAAGTGGCCACAATTAAATGTACTACAGTTTCCTGTGTATCAATTTCAGAGCTGAAGGAGGAAACATTGACACGTGGCATTTCATACAAGTTCTCTCCACTGAATCAGTCCATAATTAGGTCATTGTGGGAGATTGGGAATAACTTTCTCTTGAAGAATCCAAATCAGGTCAGACCCGTGGAATTTAAAAAGAGCTTCAGAGGGCTCCTACAATGCCAAATTTCAGATATTGAAGATCCGTAATTACAGAGATAATTCAGTTTCATTATCGAGCTCCTTAAAAGCAAGAAAAAGGTGTGTATTTTTTTTATCGAATTGCATAAGTCTTGTGTGAAAAATAAGTTTGAATTGATTCCAAGGGAATATTGTAGAATAGATATCAATATTGGGTTCTAAAATTCCCCCTAAAAATAATTCAACACCCATTAAGCCTTTAGAAGGCTCTATTATTACTCATGAAGACGAAGAACTGCAACATGAAATGTCAAAATTACAAGAGCAAGTTCACCAAATTTCGCTCTCGCAAAGAGCAATAAGAAATGAAATGGAAGTTTTGAAGAAAGGCATAGAAGCTAAGAAGGATGGTTTGAAGAAAGGCATGGAATCTAAGATGGATGACATGAAAGAAAAAATGAAAGACAACATGGAAAACCTGAAGAATGATCTAAAAGAAGACATGGAAGGTTTGACAAAGTTTATACAAGAAATGTTTCCTTATGGCAAAAAGATAGTAGAGGAAACTCATGATGAGAACAAAATAAATTTTAATCGTGATTTTATAAACTCTAATGTTGGATGGAATAACCGCCATATTCCAAAGATGGATATGAGGAAGTTTGATGGCAAGGATCCCGTAACATGGATACTACAGATGGAGCAATATTTTGATCTCAATAATGTGTAAAACACACAAAAGGTACGCATTGCAACTTTAAATTTAGAACAAAATACATTTTTATGGTATCAATGGCTTTGCTCCCGTAAAAAAAATGTCACTTGATCAATTTTTACAGAGGAAATGATAGCACATTATGAGGATATAAAGAGAAACACCTTATTTAGCCAATTGATAAATCTCAAACAAAAGGGTTCAATGGTGGAGCACATTGAGGACTTCCAAAAATTGAATATAAGCGTAATTGATATTCCAGAGGAATAAAGGATTGATGTCTTCATAGGGACTTTAAAGGATAACATCCAACATGAAGTTCGAGTTTGGGAACCCGATTCATTGGAGAAGGCATTCAGATTGGCAAGAAAAATTGAATGTAAAATTATGGCGACAAGGAAGCCTACCACTCACATCTATAAAGATGGAAGTGTTGCTACTCCTAGACTTCCACAACCTACAAGGTTGAAACCACAACAATTGGAAGAAAAAAAAGCAAAATGGCTTTGCTACAGTTGTGATAACAAACACACTAAAGGTCATAAGTGTGCTGAGAAGAAATTATTTTACATAGATTGTGAAGAGGAGGAAGAAAATGAACAAGGAACTTCAAAAGAAGAGGATATACACCAGGAACCAACGCTAGAAGAAGAATAAATGAGTCCAACCATATCGTGTAATGCATTGGTAGGTATTACCACTCCTCAAACTCTCAAGTTAGGAAATATCAAGAAGAAATAGGTAATAATGTTGAATGATTCGTGTAGTAACCATAATTTTATTCATTGTAAGGTAGCCAAGGAGTTGAATTGTTTCCTATACCCAGCACCACTATGTCAAGTGATGGTTCAAATGGAGGAACTATAAATTGCTCTGGAAAATGTCATAATATCAAGCTAACCATGGGGGAATATGTATTTAATATTCCAATTCTTTCCATTCCAATGGGAGGTGTTGATGTTATACTAGGAGTACAATGGTTACAATCTTTGGGGATGGTATCTTTTAATTTTCAAGAACTTTTCTTGAAATTTTTTCGAAAGCAAAGGAAGTCGAATTACAGGGTATCGCAGGGAAGCCGAGAAAGATAATAAGATATAATGTCATGACAAAGCTTATGAAGAAAGAAAATTGAGGTGTAATTGCACAATTATGCTCACTAGAAGTTCCAACATCAAAATCATCTATTTCTCCAAATCTCCAAAAAGTCTTGGACAATCATTCCAAGGTGTTTGAAACTCTCAAAGGACTCCCACCTATTCGTGATATGATCATGCTATTCATTTGATTCTAGGAAGTGTTCCTCCAAACATCAGGCCTTACAGATATCCTTATGTCCAAGAGAGCAAAATTGAACGTATGATTGCAGAAATGTTAGAGGTTGTTTTCAACCTAGTCAAAGTTCTTTCTCTGCTCTAGTAGTATCGGTGCATAAGAAGGATGGATCATGGTGCATGTGTCCGGATTATAGGGAGCTCAATAAGCTCACTATTAAAGATAAATTTCCCATTCCTGTGATTGATGAATTATTGGATGAATTACATGGAGAAATTTATTTTACCAAGTTGGATCTTCATTCAGGATATCATCAAATTAGAATGGAGATAGGAGATATTCCGAAAACAGCATTTCGAACTCATGAGGGTCATTATGAATTTTTGTTCATGCCTTTTGGCCTTACCAATGCACCTTCTAGATTTCAAGGGTTGATGAATTCCATTTTCAAACCCTTCCTTAGAAAATTTGTGCTAGTATTTTTTGATGATTTACTAATCTACAACAAGTCTTGGAAGGATCATGTTCAACATGTTGACAGGGTGCTCAAACTATTGGAGGAGAAACAATTATATGCAAAAACATCCAAATGTTTCTTTGGAGTACAAGAGGTGGAATATCTGGGTCATATTGTATCTCATGAGGGTGCTAAGGTAGACCCTAACAAAATTAAAGCCATTAAGGAATGTAAACTCGCCACAACCATAAAGCAATTGCGAATATTTCTCAGGTTAATAGGGTATTATAGCAAGTTTGTTAAGAACAATGGGAGAATAGCAGCACCTCTAACAACATTATTAAAGAAATATGCATTTTCATGGACTCCTGAAGCAACTAAGACCTTTGAACATCTTAAAGAGGCAATGTGCCTAGCACCAGTCTTAGCTACGCCAAACTTCACAAAAACCTTTATTGTGGAATGTGATGCCTTGGGAAATAGAATTGGTGTTGGTTTAATGCAAGAAGGAATACCCATTGCTTTTTAAAGTTTTCCAATCAAAGGAAATTATTTATAGAAAGCTATTATGATAAGGAAATGTTGGAAATACTACATGCACTAATGAAAAGGCGACCTTACCTAATGGGAAGACACTTCAAGGTAAAAATTGATCATGATAGTCCTAAGAAAATTTTGGAACAAAGACTATCTTCAGAAGAGCAGCAAAAGTGGGTCAGAAATATGTTGGGTTATGACATTGAAATCATCTACAAGAAAGGGAAGTTAAATGTTGTCGCATATGCACTCTCAAGAAAGGATGAAGAGGTGGAAGCATTGCTTTCTGCCATTTCTATTATCCAACCAGGTTGGATAACTGAAGCAAGGGATCAATGGAAGAAGGACGAAGAAGTGTGGACACTCATTCAAAAGTTGCAGCAAGATCCTAGTACATCTGATACATTTAGTCGGAAAAATTATTCCTTATGGTACAAAGATCGCGTATATATTTGTAAGAATTCACAACTAGAACAAAATATTCTTTTGGAATTGCACACTTCTCCTTTAGGAAGACACTCAGGATTTTTAAAAACTTACCACAGGGTGAAGAAATATTTTTTTGGGATGGCCTTAAATCTTCAAAATTTTGTGGCGGAATGTTTGGTTTTCTAGCAAAATAAAGTTGAGACAATTAAGACCGCGGGTCTTCTACAAACTTTACCTATTCCAAGTCAACGTTGGGAGGAGATTTCAATGGATTTTATCACATGTTTAACTAAGTACGAAGGAAAGAATGTCATCATGGTGGTAGTTGATAGACTTACCAAGTATGCACACTTTTGTGCATTATCTCATCCATTTAAAGCAAGTATAGTTGCTATTGCATTTATGGAAACAATTCAAAAGCTACATGGAAACCCAAAGATTATTGTAAGTGACATAGATCCCATTTTTACTGGAAATTTTTGAACGGAATTATTTTCTTGTTTGGGTACTCAACTAGCTAATAACTCATCTTATCATCCTCAATCCGATGGTCAAACTGAGATATTGAATAAATGTTTTGAAGGATGTCTTCGTTGTTTTGTATATGATAAGAAAACACAATGGGTCAAGTGGTTACCTATCATTGAATGGTGGTATAACACTTCCTTCCATACTGAAGCAAAAATGACCCCATTTTTGGCACTTTATTGATATCATCCACCGTCCATCACATCATATTTAAGAGAAAATTCTAAGGTTCAAGCAGTGGAAGATCACATTGAACATCCACAAGAAGTTCTCAAACTCTTAAAGAATAACCTCAATTTGGCACAAAATCGAATGAAACAACAGGCAAATCAACATCACAACGAGAGAAGCTTTGATGTAGGAGACTAGGTATTTTTATGGCTACAATCATACAATCAAATGTCCCTAAAGCAAGCTAAGAAGGATAATAAATTATCGCCAAATTACTATGGTCCTTACAAGGTGTTGCTAAATATTGGTACTATGGCATACAAATTGGAGCTTCCTGCTTCTGCGCGAGTGCTTCCAGTTTTCCATGTTTGATGCTTAAATAAGGTTATAGGTGACAAACTTCCAGTTCAAACAATATTGCCAGAACTTGATGAGGAAGGAAAAATCATATTGGAACCTGAAGCAGTCGCAAAAAACGAGAACTCAACAGCTACGAAATCGATCATTTTCAGAGTATCTCATCAAGTGGAAGAACTTACCCACTGAAGATTCTACATGGGAGGATGAGAATTTTATACGGAAGCATCTGGAGCTACTCAAGTGTTGAGGACAACACTTTTTTGAAGGAGAGGGGCATGTTAGGTCCCTATATTACTACTATAGTCCCTTATTGTTGTTAGTGTAACCCCCTTATTGTTATTGTTGTACCCCTGTAACCCCAATATTGTTATTATTGTGCCCTTACATTATTATTGTTAGATCAGCTAGGATTATATTGTGATCCCGTGGACTCCTATATATAGAAGGAGGTTTTGTCATTTGTATCATCCAATAATTTCTCATTTTTGTAATGTATTGGAGGTTCCCCCTCTAAGTGGTTGATTTCTGAGGCGTTGATCTCTCTTTTCTTCTATTTTTTAAGCTAGTTTCATAACAAATAGCTTGCAACAAAGTTATGACCCTTCCTAGCTCTATCTTTCCTCTATTTATTCTACAGGGTAGCTACCAACAGCTCCCTAGAAAATAGTGAATGATTCCACCTGACTCCAAGTAAACAAGATTGAGTGCACTCCTCTTTGAGTTGCTTGGCTGCCTCTAGAATTTGAATTGCCGGAGAGAATCCTTGGGATCCTTTGGCTGCATTTGGAATTTGAATTGTTTGGGTGAATATTTTGAATCCTTTGGCTACCTTTGAGAGTTAAGGAGAGTGGACAATCCTCCTATAATTTTTACTTGTTATCTCCTCCAAATCTTTATGATAAAATCCTTATAAAAATGTTAATAATTCATGATTTCCCGCACTCAATCTCATATTGGGCACTCGGAGCATGTTAGCCTTAATCACCACCTATACTAGCATAATAGAACCAAATAATAATAAAAAAGCAAGAAAAATAGATCTAAGAAGGCAAAAAGGTGACCATTAACCCCTCCAAATGTGTCTAATGATGGAGCTCATCACCCTGAGCAATGCCAAGTGTTTCTTTTTGGGGTTCTCTTTGTCATGCTTGAGCTCAGAAGGATCTTCCCATTCCATTGGTGTTGGTTTGTAGTAGTTTCAACACACCCCCTTATCACCCTCATAAGGTGAGGTGGTTACTTTGAAGAGTCCATTCCCAATGTATTGTCTTGGGAATGGAATCTAAGGTATATTTTCCTTTTTTGTTCCTTTCCAACAATTGGTAATGGAAAAATGAGTTTCCTTTCTAACATGCTACCTATTACAGAATTACCATCAGTAATTGTTGATTAGTGGTTGTCATTGATGTCAACTGAAGTAGCACTAGGGGCTACCTCGATCTTGCATAGGAGTTTTGACTTGAAAAATTACTCTATTCCGAGTTAAGGATATTTTGGGTGGTTTCTACTTGTCGTGATGTTTCCGTTGACATATGGCATGCCATGTAACTCTTCACGGTTTGAGAGATATTCATGTTTGAAGTTAGTAACCCTAGTTAATGGGCTAAAACCCCATGGGGTTGTGGTCATTGAATTGTCAATAATTAATAATTATTTAAGCTCCTAAAATCCCTCCAATGTTCACTTGTTGAGTACCCTCTAAATTAAACATTTATATAAATTGTGATCCTCATATCCTCCTTATGTAAGGATTTTGCTACTAATAAAAGGTCATCGTGGCATTTTCGCTATAACTTCTTCTTTTTTTTGTGAAGCTTCAGATGTTAACACTAAAAACCCATTTGGGAAAAATCCTAAGGAAGCTTGTGTCCGAATTTCACATATTGGTTCGCTATATTTTCGGAGATATGATCTGAGGAAGTTAGGTTTTTTTTTGTAGGCTCCCAAATTTCATGCATGTCAAACAGGTGACCTTGGGAAAATCGTCATAACTTTCTCTCTGAGCATTGGATTCAAATTTCATAAGAATTGACAGAAAGAGGACGGGATGTAGTTTTTTGTGTATCTTTTTTAGGTCCAAAGGTTGAAATAGTGACACGTGGCACTTCGTACAAGTTCGCTCTACTGAACTAGTCTATAATCATGTCATTGTATGAGACTGGGAATAACTATTTCTTGAAGAAACCAATGTTGATGAGACCTACGGTGTTGGAAATAGGACTCATAGGGCTACCACAGGACAAAATTTCAGACCTTGCAAATCTGAAATTACATAGATACAGTAGATTCAATATCGAGCTTCTAGAAGGCAAGAAAAAATATGCATTCAAGGATCATTGCAGTAAGAACAACACATCAACAGTCAAGGGTAAGTCTGCTATAACAAGGTATGTATCATTAGTGTTTGAATTTTAATTTGAATATCATCTCTGACTTGTTTTTGCAGGAGAGTGTAAGTATTTTGTATGTATGTTTGATTGGGTTTTGTTCATAAATTTTTAATGTATTTACATTTGAATTTTGAATATTTCTCTGACATATGGTTTGCAAGACAGTGTAAGTATTTTTTTGTATATTGGTTTGGGTCTTGCATGTGCAGGAAGGAAGACACAATAGGACAACTCAGACACATACTAGAAGGACAATGAAATGCTAAAGTACCATTACTGGAAGCAAACATAACAATACCTCAGCAGTTGCTAGCGTTCAAAGAAGCAGTGTCAAGTCAAGTATCAGGTCGTGTCAAAAGTTAGTATTGTAAAAATCATCATTGTAAATTTGTAAAAGAGTCAATATTCCTAGAGTTGGAGAGGCATTGTTGGGAGGTATAAGTGTCATTGTTGGATAATGTTATGGTCGGGTTGTAGGGCATAGTGTGATTGGGTGATTGGTCTAGTTCAAGAAAATCATTGTGAATCATATTGTATCATGTATCATTGTCCCTAGTACAGGAGTCCACACTATTGTCTTATTTCTAATTATTATTGGGTGGAAGGGAGGTGCTCGGTTGGTGCATGAAGTCACCTACATGGTGGAGCCTGTGAACACTTCAGGGTGGTAGGTTGGTCTAGGATGTCAGGGCATTCATTCAGTTGACTACTGAAGAAACCAGGGCATTGGGGCGTCCTTCCAGTGGGAGCTAGAGAATAATGCTTTTCTATAATTCTAGGAAGTTGTACCTTTCATTTAATTTGGGGCCAAAGATTAAAGAATTTATTAGAAAAGTGTTCGGTGGTTTTTGACCCAGAGAGGGTTTTCCACCTAAAATTCGTGTGCCTATTGTGTTCTATTGTTTACTGTTGTTACTAGATAAACATCAAGAATAATTGAATATTAACTAGTGCTCTGAAAAGATTTTAAAAGTGCTAATTGATAAGAAATATTGATCCTCCCCCCACCCCCCCCCCCCTAGTATTTCCAACAGTAACCTCTCATAGGCAGTAGTTATGTTGCAATTAAGGGAGAAAATGATGAATATTCTTGAATGAAACAAAATCTGGGAGCAAAATATGAAATCTGGGTTGAATATTAAATCTTAGCAAAACATTAAATATGGGAAGTTATGCATTTGTAGGTTCAACACTAAGCAACCCTTACTAGATTACAACTAAAACATGTTTTAACTTCACATCAAACATATCAAATACTTGAGCTCACCATCAGTGACATAGTTTGCAAGTGTGGTCTTGATCTATGGACACTAAGCAGGCCCAAAATTCATCTATGCATATAAAAATTATTGACGCCTCCACTTATAAATCCTTCATGCCCATACACATATGATTATCCTCAATGCATGGGTTGGGTAAATAGACAACGTAGTATATGTAAGTAATGAGTGTATTTATAAGTCACCAAAGAAACTTGTGCTCAGTTACCTAACCAGTAATGACTCTTCAATTTCCCATGACAGCAATTGACATATATTTATCGCTTTCTATAATAGTTTAGTCAAATTGTGCAATCATAACCATGAGTGAGGAAGCAAATGAGGGTGGATTTTGCATACAACACAACTCACAGTTAATTCTTTTGTTAATTATTTTTCGAAAACTTATTAAGTCTAGTGTTATGGTTACTCCTAAAATTATACTCTGCCTAATTCTGAGAGCCATTGATCACATAAAAACATACCCAATGTAAATGTAAGATGACAACATATTGTTTTTACACGCCATCAACAGTAAATCATAAAATAGTTACACAAAATATCATGGTGGACAACCTGTAACTCTGATTTTGTTTTAAATACTACCTATAGTAAAGTATTTACCCCAAAATATCATGGTGGATAGTACATAAGCCTGATTCAATTAATTCCTACATGGTTTATTTCAATATTTTGTGACTATACAAGATGGTAGTTCAATTTATAGCTACAAAACTTACACACAGTCTTTGAGTTTTTTTAGCTATCCATGTAAAAAGGTTATGAAATTTTCTATCCTCCAGTAGATGCACACTCGAGAGGATCACATCCTTAGGGAAGAAAATGAATACTAATGACAATCAACACAATTAACCATTGCACATCTTTAATGAGGTTATACATAATAACATGAAAATGCTAGGGATTTCTATTGTACAGTAAGTCAAAGCCAACTACATATTTTCACTATGTGCATGTGAGAAAAAGTAACAACCCTCGATATGTTTGGTTATTAACTTATGCAATTCTGAGAGAAAAAGCATAGATCCTCCCTAAAAATGGATCGAGATTATTTCCAAAATTAAGCTCAAAATTTTGCATCAAAAGGTGTTAACTTATTGCAATATGCTATCTATAGTTTTAGAGGAGTGCAATGAAGGTATCATGCAAATGAGTGAAAGAGCGTACCTACAAGACTTCATCGATTTATATTCAAAAGTATCAAGGAAATTAACACTAGCCTTTAACATTTGAAGGACCCATTTTAAACATTGCACAAGTGCATCAACGGAGAACTATTTTAGGTACAACGTTCAAATTTCACTGTTGTATCTAGCCATTTAAATGATTTTTTCCAAAAAGAAAAATATTACTGTTGTAAGGCTGAAACTTAAAATTGTATAAGATTTTTTACCAAATTGATGGGATCACTATGACATTCCATGAACAAAATAATACTTAAAACTAGTTACCACAACCAACAAACAACTTCCATCTTGAAACTAATCCATTAGAATTGTACGTCAAACTTAAAGAGGAATGTGTTGGCATAATGACAAGGATATCTATACTAGGCATGTGACTCATGGAATGTAGTTTTTTAACCTTAGCGTCTAATGTTCAATACACTATTTTGAATCCTCATGCATGTTTTTAGCATCATGCTCACTATTCCACACCCTACGCATTTAATAAATATACACAACACTTCAACACTCAAGAATGTGGCATAGAGGGAGAACATACCTAGTGTTGCAATCTGGTAACCATGCACAGTTAGGTGAATGGTTGTTATGAAACCAACTACAAAAATAGAAGAAAAGAGATATCAACACCTTAGAAATCAGCCACTTCGACGGGGAAACCTCCATTACATAACATAAATGAACAATTCTTAGATGATACAAATGGAAAAACCTCCTTCTATATATAGGAGTCCATGGGATCACAATATAATCATAGCCGACCTAACAATAATAATGTAAGGGCACAATAATAACAATATTAGGGTTACAGGGGTACAACAATAACAATAAGGGGGTTACACTAACAACAATAAGGGACTATAGTAGTAATATAGGGACCTAACATGACCCTATCCTTCAAAAAAGTGTTGTCCTCAACGCTTGAGTAGCTTTGGATGCTTCCGTATAAAATTCTCATCCTCCCATGTAGAATATTTAGTGAGCAAGTTCTTCCACTTGATGAGATACTCTGAAATTGATCGATTTTGTAGCTGTCAAGTTCTTATTTTCTTGACTGCTTCAGGTTCCAATATGATTTTTCCTTCCTCATCAAGTTCTGGCAATATTGTTTGAAGTGGAATTTTGTCACCTATAACCTTATTTAAGCATGAAACATGGAAAATTGGATACACTCGCGAAGAAATAGGAAGCTCCAATTTGTATGCCATAGTACCAATATTTAGCAACGCCTTGTAAGGACCATAGTACTTTGGTGATAATTTATTATCCTTCTTAGCTTTCTTGAGGGACATTTGTTTGTATGGTTGTAGGTGTAAAAATACCCAGTCTCCTACATCAAAACTTCTCTCGTTGTGATGTTGATTTGCCTATTGTTTCATTCGATTTTGTTCCAAATTTAGGTTATCCTTTAAGAGTTGGAGAACTTCTTGTTGATGCTCGATGTGATCTTTCACTGCTTGAACTTTAGAATTTTCTCTTAAATATGATGTGATGGATGGTGGATTATATCCATAAAGTGCCATAAATGGGGTCATTTTTGCGGCAGTATGGAAGGAAGTGTTATACCACCATTCAACGAGAGGTGACCACTTGATCCATTGTGTTTTCTTATCAGATACAAAACAACGAAGATATCCTTCCAAACATCTATTCACTGTCTCATTTTGACCATTGGATTGAGGATGATAAGATGAGCTATGAGCTAGTTGAGTACCAAACAAGAAAATAATTCCATCCACAAATTTCCGCAGGGTCAGGATCTCTCACAAGTATTGTTTTATGTATTGAATATTTTGTAAAACATAGAGCAATTGCACTGGCTTTAAACTTAGATGGAGATAAATGTAAAAAGACACACACTTATAGTGGAATATCAATCACTCCACCATGATGACACCTTTCCTTCAAGACTAGTCTTAATAAAATCCATCAAATATTCTCAGTCATGAGACTTGAATGATAAAATGTAGAAGGACTTCAGTCTCTAATGGCTCAACTTTGTATTTTCTACAAAACTAAAACATTCCACACAAAATTTTGGGAATAATTTGATTTAGCAGTTGCTAAAAAAAACTTTCTTCACCCTGTGGTAAGTTTTTAAAAATCCTGAGTGCCTTCCTAAAGGAGAAGTGTGCAATTCCAAAAGAATCTTTTGTTTTAGTTGGGAATTCTTAAAAATATATAAGCGATCTTTATACCATAAGGAATAATTTTTCCAACTAAATGTATCAGATTTACTAGGATCTTGCTGCAACTTTTGAATGAGTGTCCACATTTCTTCATCCTTCTTCCATTCATCCCTTGCTTCGGTTATCCAATCTGGTTGGATAATAGAAATGGCACAAAGTAATGCTTCCACCTCTTCATCCTTTCTCGAGAGTGCATCTCTGACAACATTTAGCTTCCCTTTTTTGTAGATGATTTCAAAGTCATAACCCAACATCTTTGTGACCCATTTTTGATGCTCTTCTGAAGATAATCTTTGTTCCAAAAACTGTTTAAGACTATCATGCCCAGTTTTTACCTTGAAGTGTCTTCCCATTAGGTAAGGTCGTCATTTCTTTAGTACATGTAGTATTCCCAACATTTCCTTATTTCTGTAAATACTTTCCTTTGATTGGATGACTATCAAAAGCAATGGGTCTTCCTTATTGCATTAAAACAACACCAATTCCATTTCTTGAGGCATCACATTCAAGAATATAGGTTTTTGTGAAGTCCAGCATAGCTAAGACCGGTGTTAGGCATATTGCCTCTTTAAGATGTTCAAAGGCCTTAGTTGCTTCAGGAGTCCATGAAAATTCATCTTTCTTCAATAATGTTGTTAAAGGTGCTGCTATTCTCCCATAATTCTTAACAAACTTGCGATAATACTCTGTTAACCCGAGAAATCCTCGCAACTGCTTTATGGTTGTGGGGACTTTCCATTCCTTAATGACTTTAATTTTGTTAGGGTCTACCTTAACACCCTCATGAGATACAATATGACTCAGATATTCCACCTCTTGTACTCCAAAGAAACATTTGGATGTTTTTGCATATAATTGTTTCTCCTCCAATAGTTTGAGCACCTTGTCAACATGTTGAACATGATCCTTCCAAGACCTATTGTAGATTAGTAAATCTTCAAAAAATACTAGCACAAATTTTCTAAGGAAGGGTTTGAAAATGGAATTCATCTACCCTTGAAATTTAGAAGGTGCATTGGTAAGGCCAAAAGGCATGACCAAAAATTCATAATGACCCTCATGAGTTTAAAATGATGTTTTCGGAATATCTTTCATCTTCATTCTAATTTGGTGATATCCTGAACGAAGATCCAAATTGGTAAAATAAATTGCTCCATGTAATTCATCCAATAATTGATCAATCATAGTAATGGGAAATTTATATTTAATAGTGACCTTATCGAGCTCCCTATAATCTGGACACATGCGCCATGATCCATCCTTCTTGTGCACCAATACTACTGGAGCAGAGAAAGAACCTTGACTATGTTGAATTATACCAGCCTCTAACATTTTTGCAATCATACGTTCAATTTCTCTCTTTTGGACATAAGGATATCTGTAAGGCCTGATGTTTGGAGGAACACTTCCTGGAATCAAATGAATAGGATGATCATGATCACGAATAGGTGGGAGTCCTTTGAGAGTTTCAAACACCTTGGAATGATTTTCCAAGGCTTTTTGGATATCTGGAGAAATAGATGATTTTGATGTTGGAAATTTTAATGAGCATAATTGTGCAATTACGCCTCGTTGTTCTTTCTTCAGAAGCTTTGTCATGACATTAGAGCTTATTATCTTTCCCGGCTTCCCTGCGATACCCTGTAATTCGACTTCCTTTCCTTCCGGAAAATAAATAAATAAATAAATAAAAATAAGAAATAAAAATAAAAATAAAAATAAAATAAATTAAAAAATTAAAAAATTCAAGAAAATTTCTTGAAAATTAAAAGATATCGTCCCCAAAGATTGTAACCATTGTACTCTTAGTACAACATTAGCACCTCCCATTGGAATGGAAAGCATTGGACTATTCAATACATATTACCCCATGGTTAGCTTGATATTATGACATTGTCCAGAGCAATTTATAGTTCCTCCATTTGCAACCATCACTTGACATTATGGTGCTAGGTATATGAAACAATTCAATTCCTTGGCTACCTTACATTGAATAAAATTATGGGTACTACCCAAATCAATCAACACTATTACATTTTTATTCTTGATATGTCTTCTATCTTGAGAGGTTGAGGAGTGGTAATACCTGCCAATGCATTACACGACATGGTCGGACTCATTTCTTCTTCTTCTAGCATTAGTTCCTGGTGTATATCCTCTTCTTTTGAAGTTTCTTGTTCACTTTCTTCCTCCTCTTCACAATCTATGTAAAATAATTTGTTCTCAGCACACTTATGACCTTTAGTGTATTTTCTATCACAACTGTAGCAAAGCCCTTTTGCTCTTTTTTCTTCCAATGGTTGTGGTGTCAACCTTGTAGGTTGTGGAAGTCTAGGAGTAGCAACACTTCCATCTTTATATATCTGAGTGGTAGGCTTCCTTGTCGCCATAGTTTTGCATTCAATTTTTCTTGCCAATCTGAATGCCTACTCCAATGAATCAGGTTCCCAAACGTGAAATTCATGTTGGATGTTATCATTTAAAGTCCCTATCAAGGCATCAATCCTATGTTCCTATGTAATATCACTTACCCTTATATTCAATTTTTGGAAGTCTTCATTGTGCTCCACCACTGAACCCTTTTGTTTGAGATTTATCAATTGGCTAAAGAATGTGTTGCTCTTTGTATCCTCATAATGTGCTATGATTTCCTCTGTAAAAATTGACCAAGTGACAATTTTTTTATGAGAGAAAAGTCATCGATACCATACAAATGTATTATGTTCTAAATGTAAAGTTACAATGCGTATCTTTTGTGTGTTTTGCACATTATTGAGATCAAAATATTACTCCATTTGTAGTATCCATGTTACGGGATCCTTGCCATCAAACTTCTTCATGTCCATCTTTGGAATATGGTAGTTCTTCCATCCAACATTAGAGTTTATAAAATCATGATTACATTTATTTTGTTCTCATCATGAGTTTCCTCTACTATCTATTCGCCATTAGGAATTATTTCTTGTATCAACTTTGTCAAACCTTCCATGTCTGCTTTTAGATATTCTTCAGGTTTTCCATGTTGTCTTTCATTTTTTCTTCCATGTAATCCATCTTAGGTTCCATGCCAACTTCCATGCCATCCATCTTAGCTTCCATGTCTTTCTTCATACCATCCATCTTAGCTTCCAAGTCTTTCTTCAAAACTTCCATTTCATTTTTTGTTGCTCTTTGCGAGAGCGAAATTTGGTGCACTTGCTATTGTAATTTTGACATGTCATGTTGCAGTTCTTCATCTTCATGAGTCATAGAAGAGCCTTATAAAGGTTTAATGGGTGTTGAATTATTTTTATGGAGAATTTTAGAACCCAATACTGATATCTATTCTACAATGTGCCCTTGGAATCAATTCAAATTGATTTCTCACACAAGACTTATGCAATTCGGGAAAAGAAAAAAAAAAAAAGTATTTTTCTTGCTTTTAAGGAACTCGATAATGAAAATGAATTATCTCTGTAATTTCAGATCTTCAATATCTAAAATTAGACCTTGTAGTAGCCCTCTGAAGCTTCTTTCAAATGCCATAGGTCTGACATGATTTGGATTCTTCAAGACAAAGTTATGCCCAATCTCCCACAATGACCTAATTATGGACTAGTTCAGTAAATAGAACTTATACGACATGCCACGTGTCACTGTTTCCTCCTTCAGCTCTTAAATTTATAGATAGGAAACTACAGTCTGTTACTTATGGCCACTTTTTACATAATTCCAATTCGATGCTCAGAGAGAGAGTTATGATGATTTTCCCACGATAACCTCTTTGAGATGAAATTCGGGAGCCTGAAAAAACCCTAGCTTCCACAGTTCATATCTCCGAAAATATTGTGAACCAAGATCTAAAATTTTTAGATGATGTTACTCATGATTTCATATTCGCTCTGTAAAAATTTCAGCTTCTGAACCTTTGTAGAAAAAAAATTATTGCGAAACTTCCACAATGACTTGTTTTAGGTGAAATTCGGGAGCTTGAAAAAACCCTAACTTCCACAGATCATATCTCCGAAACTATTGCGAACCAAGATCTGAAATTTTTACACGACGTTCCTCTATATTTCGGCTTCACGTTGTAAAAAATTTCACTTTTGAACCTTCGTAGAAAAAAATTATAGCGAAAATGCCATGATGACCTATTTAGAGCAGCTAAACCCTAAAATCCAAAGCTCTAATACCAACTGTTATGAAACCAGCTCCAAAAACAGAAGAAAAGAGAGATCAAAGCCTTATAAATTAGCCACTTTGAGGGGGAAACCTCCAATACATTACGTAAATGAAAAATTCTTGGATGATACAAATGACAAAACCTCCTTATATATATAGGAGTCCATGGGATCACAATATAATCATAGCCGCCCTAACAATAGTAATGTAAGGGCACAATAATAACAGTATTTGGGTTACAGGGGTACAAAAATAACAATAAGGGAGTTACACTAACAACAATAAGGGACTATAGTAGTAATATAGGGACCTAAAAATGGTCCAGTCATGAATGGGATATCAAGGTAATGGGTTTATTGTATGGTCACTAGTATAAGGCGAGTAGTTCTTCTACCAACAGTTGGAAAATTGCCACAATTGAAACTATCTAGCATATGAGTATGTCCCAGTTACCAGGCAAGGGATTCCAAAGATTTGTCTCCACCCTTTATTACTTTAGGGATTCCAGATATTAATGTAACGACCCTGGTGGAAATTCCAAGTAATAAAAGTTAATAAAGGTAAAATAAGAACCACGGTTATGGGACACTTATTCCAAGCTGAATGTTGGGCAAAAACATCCTAGTGTGTGTGTTCATTTGGTTTATTATGGCCAAGGAAATTGGAAAAGGCAATGGAAAAGACTTTGAAAAGGAAAAGTGGCATTAAATGGCATTTTATTTATGAAAATAATGAAAAATAGGAAAAAAGGAAGGTGAAAGGTCACAGGATGCATGTGAGGAGGAAAATGAAGGAAAATAATGGAAAATTGAAGAAAACAGAGGCCTTGTTAATAAAAAGGCTTTTGAGGATTAGTTCACGGGCTTTTGGTTAGTTCATTTTTGGAGCTCTCTCTCTATTCTCTCTCTCTCTCACTCTTGAACACTTGGAGTTTTCTTGGAGCATTTTAGCTTTGGATCAAGAAAGGAAAAGAAGGAAAAGAGGAAGCAAAGATCAAGCAAGGAGGAGCAGGATCAAGAAGCTACAACGAATTTACTTGTAGGTATCAATTTGCATATATGATTTCCTTGCTACATCTAGCATATCTGGTTATGCATGTGTGTTCTTAGTTCTCCTTTTGTCATTGACATGGGTTTTTCCAGTTGTGAAAGTGTTCTTCAGCCTTGCCTTGCCAATTTTGGATAGCCATGGTGTGATGAGGCTTTCATGTTTTGGTTGAGCTGGATTTCCAAGTGGACTCGAAGCTGAGTGGGGTGGTCTCAAGATTATTTATAAGGCCTAGGAATCCTGGGATGGGATACATTGTAAAGCCTGGATGTGAACACCTTGATTTATCCTAGGAATCCCTTGACCTGTGAATGGTGGGATACACAGTAAATCTCAGTGATGGTACCCTTGATTAGGCCTAGGAATCCCGGGTTGGGATGCATGGTAAATCCTAGAGGGTGGAGACCTCGTAGCCCTAGGAATCCCTTACTAGTAATAGCGGGATACATGGTAAAGTCGAGAGGTTGAGATACAAGTTCCTCATGGTTTAGGTGGAGAGATCCGGTGGCATACATGCTTGTTTATGGCCTAGTGATCCAGTGAGGATTGCGGTAAAGCATGCTTCTATTGATGAGGGTGAAGTGGTTTAGCCTTGGGAAGCCCTGGTTGGTTCTTTTTGTTTTAAGTCCCACATTCACGCTTAGAATATGGCACGGGGGTGAATGGCTAAAGAGAGATTTGGCTCAGCCAATCTATGATCAGGTGTAACTTTTTTTTTTTTTTTTGACATTAACGTTTAATTAGATAAAAGAGCGGCAAACCAGCTGCCAAGAAATCTAGCGAGGTCCAACCCAAAGCCATAATACTGCACCTTTACTTTGACGAACACCCAATGCAAAGTAACATCGCCCTCAGGATCAGTCGACATAGCCCGCCCATTTCTTACTCGGCTTCTAAGACAGCAGAGGACACAGAAAGAAGGAAAGGGCAATGAAGTGGTTATCCGGGGTCAAAAGCCATTGGCTGCATGAACTGGAGCAATCCAACAGAACAGGAGTTATAAAAATTTTGTAATACAGGTCGATCATCAGGAGATTAAGGTATGATGCAAATAGACTCAATAGAGTTGACTAACAGGGATCTTCGACTACGAATAGAGCCAAGATTGGCTTCCAGATCAGCTTGAGTATTCAGATGCCTCAGAATATGGAAAAAGGAGATTTTTCGGAACTGGGCCAGAATAAGCCTGATTTTCTTGAGAATGGGGACTAAATGAACCTGCGATGGGTTCGAATTGGAATTCAAAGCTTGGATGATAAGCCTGGAGTCTCCAAAGACCGAAAGAGAAAGAAAGTTCCTATTGATAGCCAGATTTAGCCCCTGCCACAGAGCCAGAGCCTCTGCTCTGTTATTTGATTCGATGCCCAGCCCCCATTGGTATCGAAACTCAGTTGAGCCACCAAGGTTCAGTAGAACCCCACCCCCGCCCGCAGCCCCAGGGTTGCCTTTAGAGGCCCCGTCGAAGAAGAGACAATGATCATCCAATGCAGATCGCCACTATAACTTAGTAGTCCCATACCGGGTTGATTTTTGCATTCATCAATAAGAGTTTCTTCTCCTTGGTATTTTATGTACAAATGTATTGGTTTATATGTGGATTCTATGGTTGTTGTATCCTTATTATTATTTTTGGTTATATGTTGGTTATGAGCATGTTTTATGACAGTGATGATGTATGGCTCTCATCGTGTTTTTATTTGTAAATGAATGAACAATGAATATATGACCTCATAGATGATAATACAGCTAATGTGATAAGGCACCAATGCTTCTTAGTGATTCTCAGATAAGTATGAGACCCCTATGCTTAGATTTGTTGTTCAAACCCGTCGAATGCATATTTGTGACATGTCTGAAGAAATTTATGTCATGGATAGTAGGGGTCCAGTCAAATATTTGTTCAATAATTTGCATTGGAATCATTGTCTCTATGTTTCATTTCATTTCTCTAAATTTCATGAAGTTTTGGGCAGTGACTGGGTCCTAGCCTTGGAATTCAACCTTAAATCTCACAGTCACTAGTATAAAACTGGCAGAAAAAGGCCACAATTCCACTCAGGCGGGCTCATGGGAGAGATTGGGACCCACGGTCACTTGGAGGGCTTGGAAATGGAGTGACTAGGGCTCTAAGATCTTGAATGGTTGAGTTTTTTTATGGGTGTCACCTGAAAGGTGGGGTATCTCCTGGAGGTTCTATTGGTTGTGTGGATGATCAGTTTAGTTGTGTTTTGTTGGTTCCACTTCCTTAAGGTGACCTAGGATGTTGAATCAAATCATAGTAGCCTCTCATCACATGTTTACCGCAACGCACCAATTAACTTGGGTAAATGTGGGAGGAGGGTTTTATGGAGTGGTATTAGAGCATTGTTCACCCCTTGGACAGGATGGGCGGTGTGTTGGTCATGCATTCATGTTATTTACATATATCTTACTTATACTTATGTTCATTGTGCTTGTTGCATATACATGGTGGTGGTCATGGTTGTAGCGGTGTTTCCACTTGAAAATTGATGGGGTTGTTATGGAATGTGTTGTTATGAGTGTATGATTGGTTAAGCATTGTTTATGCATGTCGATGTTTATATGTTTCGTGCATACATTGATATGGTTGTAGTAGTCATTCCCAAGGTCATGATGTGTCATTGATATGGTCATGTGTTGATGACTGGATTATAGTTAGGATGATATCTATATGTTGTTATGATTATGCTTACATATGTACTGTGTTGATCTAGTTGGTCTTGCAGATGAGATATCCTCCCCGAATTATATGGAGGTACCTTGGTTTGTTTATTATTTGGTTTAGTTGACATAGTGTGCCTTGCAGGAAGAGATCAAGATGACTAGCGATATGGTAGACTACATAGATTCTCCCTATAAATTAGATAAGCAACGTGGTATTGGGTACTCTTCTAACTTAGAAGACATATTGAGGAGTTTGAAGGAAGAAATAATGAGTTTTAAAGTAGATAATGACTAAATCATGCAAGCACAGGAGAAGCAAGAAAAATTCAATGTAGTGATTCTTCAGAGTTTGTCAGAATTGCAGAGATAAGGACCACTCTAGATTAACTATGGACAGGAGGATGGGACTAATGGGGCATATAGAAATAAGTCCCATGGTGGCCACAGGTCAAATAGAGATGACACAATCAGAGTTGGTAGACTCTTGTATACTCCATATAGGAGAGGTGATGGACACAGGTACTATTTTAGTTTTGGTTATGACAAGCACTATGATTATCAGCGTTATCCCCCTTACAAGAGGAGTGGCAGGGGATACTTTCCAGATGAGTTTAAGAAATCGAAGCCACCTACCTTCAATGGAGATTTTAAAAAGCCTAAGGATGCAGAGGCTTGGCTACTTGGGACGAAGACATTATTTGAGTTGCATTAATACACAGATAATATGAAGGCCAAAGTAGTTATCTTCAGCCTAAAAGGTAAAGCAAATATCTGGTGGGAAGATGTCAAGTAGGTCAGAGACATCAGGACAGAAGAGTTGAGTTGGCATAAATTCAAGAGACTTTTCAAAAGAAGTACTTGTGAGAAAGGTACTACGACAACAAATCCAAGGAATTTTATGAGCTTAAGATGGGATCGATGACAAATGAAGAGTATATGACTAAGTTCATGGAGCTATTGAGGTATGTACCATATCTTAAGGACGAAAAGACTAAATTTCATAGGCTTATCAATGCATTTCCATTAGCATTTAGAGATCGGATTGAGTATGATGAGTCTCGGTCACTTGAGGAAGTTATTGGGAAATTAAAGCGTTCTTATGAACAGTCAAAGCGTAAGACAAAATCTCAGCAAGGATGGAAATGGAAAGATAAAGGTAAAGGTAAATGGAAGCAAAAAATAACAAGGCCTCAAAATGCAGAAGATAAATAAAATGTTGCACCTTACAATAAGTTCAATGTAGCTAGACAAGGACATGGGTCACAGCCTGGAGGACAATATAATAGAGGTGATGGTACTGGACGGTTAGAATGTTGGATATGTGGTGAGGAGCATCTTAAGAGAGATTTTCTGCAGTATCAGGGTGGTAGGCCTTAGATCTAAAGTGCATAGGAAGCGCAAATTGTTGGGGATGTTGGGCAAAGCATTCCTCATATTTATGCAGTGCTAGATAATAATCAGGTTATCACCATGCATCTATCATTGAGATGAATGGTAAGATTTGTGATCAAGTTGTTTCTATTTTTATTGACCATGGATATAATTATAGTTATGCTGACCCTAACTTGGTAGATAAGAACGGTTTGAATAAATAAGTGCATGCAGAATCTTGGTTAGTGCAGCTGGCTACAAGTACAAAGAAGATAGTTCATGATTGAGTAAAAGTTTATGCATTTGAACTAAATGGTATGCCTACATCAACACATTTGAATGTATTCTCGTTGGGATCCTATAGTATGTTTTTGGGTATGGACTGGTTATATATTCATAGGGCCAAAGTTGACTATTATGAAAAATTCATCGATTGCTTGGATGACAATGGGGAGCAAATAATCTTACAGGGTAAGAAGAAAGCAACATCGGTTAGGATGGTGACAGTTGTGCAGGTAAAGCGTAGTCGCAGAAAAGGGTGTGTGTTATTTGCAATGCACATTTTTAGTGATAAAGTTAAGGAGGATAAGGATGCAGTAATATTAAGCAGGTGCTCGACCTTACAACAGTTTCAAGATGTGTTTCCAACATAGATCTTAGATTTTTTTCCTCGTAGAGAAGTGGAATTTTCCATTGAGTTGATACCAAGGGCAACACCAGCATCATAAGCACCGTACAGGATGAGCACTCCAGAGTTAGTGGAACTAAAATTGCAGTTGAAGGAAATTATTAACAAGGGATAAATTAGGCCAAGTGTATCACCGTGGGGCACACCAGTATTGTTTGTGAAGAAGAAGGATGGTACTCTCAGGTTATGCATTGAGTACCAGAATTTGAATAAGGTGACCATAAAGAACAAGTATATGTTGCCAAGGATTGATGACTTATTTGATCAGCTAAAGGGAGCAACAATATTCTCAAATATTGATTTCATATCTGGATATCATCAGGTGCGCATCAAGGAAGAGGTCATTTACAAGACAATTTTTTGGACCAGGTATGTGAATTATGAGTTTGTTGTAGTTCCATTTGGTTTGAATAATGCTCCATGTTCCTTTATTGGCTTTATGAATAGTGTGGTGTGTCTATATTTGGATAAGTTTTTTATTGTATTCATTGATGACATATTGATATATTCCAAGAACGAGGAAGAGCATGTTGAGCATTTAGCAGGAGTGTTGATATTTCTAAGAGAGCATCAATTGATTCTAAGCTTAGTACATGCAGTTTCTTTCAGAAAAAGGTACATTATTTGGGGAATGTGGTCTCCAAGGAAGGCATAACAGTGGATCAAGAGAAGATAACAGCTATCATGGAGTGGGAAACTCATAGAAACGTGGATGAGATAATATCATTCATGGGACTAGCAGGCTATTATAGGAGGTTCATGAGGAACTTCTCTCACATTGCATATCCTATCATGTCATTGTAGCAGAAATGTAAGAAATTTAAATGGACAGAGGAATGTTCAACAATTTTTGAATAGTTGAAACAGTTATTGACAAATTCTCCAATGTTAAAGATTGAAAATCCAGACAAATATTTTGTAGTGTGGACAGATTTTTGTAAGAGAGGGCTTGGTGGAGTCCTCACACAAGAGGGACAGGTAGTATGTTATGAGTCATGGAAACTAAATGAGCATGACCAGAACTATCTGACACAAGATATTGAGTTAGAAGCGATCATTCATGTGTTGAAGATGTGGAGGCACTATCTTCTTGGAAGGAGGTTTGTATTGATGAGTGACCACAGTTGGTTGAGATATTTGTTTGACCAATCAAATATGTATTGAAGATGTGGAGGCACTATCTTCTTGGTAGGAGGTTTGTATTGATGAGTGATCACAGTGGGTTGAGATATTTGTTTGACCAGTCAAATATGAATGCCAGGAAATCTAGATGGTTAGCCACAATAAGTGATTTTGAGTTCGATATCAGGTACATCAAGGGAAAAGGGAACAAGTTGTAGATGCTCTTAGCAGGCTGGTATAGGTGAGTCATATAGCAGCTATGAGTTCTTATGGGACAAACTTACAAGATTATATTTCATAGTCAGGTTAGCACGATGACAAGTATAGAGAGCTTATGCACATGTTACAACACAATATAGGTACAATCACATGTAGTGGTACAAGTGCACAAGATGTGGACTATCATCTCTCAGCAAATAGCTTGATCAGATTTAGGGACGGGATAGTAGTGAGCTCAAGAAGATTCTCTTGAAGGAGTTTCATGTGAAACCATATTCAGGTCACCTAGGATACCAGAAGACATTGACAATAGTGAATACATTTTATTATTGGTCGAATCTAAAGAAAGATATGGCAGAGTTTGAGACTAGGTGTTTGGATTGTTAGCACGCAAAGGTAGAGTGTAAACATATAAGTGGATTTCTAAAGGTGATTGCAATTCTAGAGTGGAAATGGGAGGTCATTTTCATGGATTTCATTATTGGTTTGTCGAGGACATCTAGACAGCATGATTCCATCATGGTCATGGTGGACAGGTTGACTAAGGTAGCACACTTCATTCTAGTGAAGACTACGTATTCAACTAGTGATGTGGCACAACTTTTCATCAGAGATGTGGTCAAATTGCATGGTATTCCAAAGAATATTGTATCAGAAGGGGATGCAAAGTTCACTTCCAAGTTTTGGAAGTAGTTGTTTGCATGCTTAGGTACAAATTTTGCCTTCAATACAACTTATCATCCGCAGTCAGATGGATAGACTAAGAGGGTTGGTAAGATATTGGAGGACATGTTTAGGATGTATGTGATGCATCAACAGAGGATATGGGAGGAGTATCTTCCGTTGGTTGAGTTTGCTTACAACAATGGTTATCAAGACTCACTGAGGATGAGTTTGTTTGAGGCACTGTATGGGAAAAGTTGTAATACTCCCATCAGTTGGAGTGATTCGGTGAACAGGGCATTGATTGGATTGGACATGTTAGAAGAAATGGAACAAGAAGCATAGGTGATCAAGAAGAATCTAAAGGTAGCACAAGATAGGAAGAAAATCTATGCATATCGGAGCAAATTGTTTAAGGAGTTTCAGGTTGGGGAACATGTGTACTTGCGCGTCAAGCCCAAGAAGAGTTCCTTACGGATTGGATTGTGTGCGAAGTTGGCACCTCAATTTTGTGGACCTTTAGGATTCTTGAAAGGATTGGTCCAGTAGCCTATTGACTTGTACTGCCTCGGATGGTGAAAGTCCATAATGTTTTCCATGTATCATTGCTTAAGAAGTATGTTAAAGTTGTTCGTCGTGTGATTAACTGGTATGTATGGCAGGTGGAGCCAAAAGGAAAATTCCAGCTGGAACCACAGTGTATATTGTAGAGAAAGATGCTCATGCTCCAAAACCGAGCAATCGAATAGGTTAAAGTGCAGTGGAAGCACTTTGGGCCCGATGAAGCTACATGGGAAATGACGGATCAGATGTGGGCTATGTATCCTTCTCTATTCATTGTTTGAGCGAATGTCCTTGATATATGTTTTGGTGTGTGTGTATATATATATATATATATATACCACCTTTGGTTGTGGTTTCATGTCATTTTGGTTGTCATGTTAGTTTCCTTCTCAACAAGTTGATCATTTTAAATACTACAACAAGCTAAGTTATAAAGCTCCATGGGCATAATTTTTTTCTTTCAGTAGTCTTGTCTATTATAGGTGGCATCGAACACCGAGGACGGTGTTCCCCCAATGGGGAGGGTTCTGTAATAGCCCTGGTGGAAATTCCATATAATAAAAGTTAATAAAGGTAAAATAATAACCATGGTTATGGGACACTTATTCCAAGCTTAATGTTGGGCAAAAACATTGTATTGCGAGTGTTCATTTGGTTTATTATGGCTAAGTAAATTGGCAAAGGCAATGTCAAAGGCTTTGAAAGGAAAAGTGGCATTAATTGGCATTTTATTTAAGAAAATAATGAAAAATAGGAGAAAATGAAGGTGAAAGGTCACAAGTTGCATGTGAGAAGGAAAATAATGGAAAATTGAAGAAAATAGAGGCATCATTAATAAAAAGGCTTATGAGGACTAGTTCAGAGGCCTTTGGTCAGTTTAGTTTTGGAGCTCTCTCTCTATTCTCCCTCTCAGACACTCTTGGACACTTAGATTTTTCATAAAGGATTTCAACTTTGGGTCAAGAAAGGAAAAGAAGGCAAAGAGGAAGCAAATATCAAGCAAGGAAGAGCGGGATAGAGCAACTACAACGGTTTTACTTGCAGGTATCAATTTTCATGTATGATTTCCTTGTTATATTTGGCATGCATGGTTATGCATGTGTTTTCTTAGTTCTCTTGTTGTCATTGGCATGGGTTTTTCCAGGTGTGACAGTGTTCTTCAGCCTTTCCTTGCCATTTCCAAATAGCCATGGTGTGATGAGGCTTTCATTTTTCGATTGAGCTAGATTTATAGGTGGACTCGAAGCCGAGTGGGGTGGTCTGAGGATTATTCACAAGGCCTAGGAATCCCAGGATGGGGTACACGGTAAAGCCTAGATATGAACACCTCGATTGAGCCTAGGAATCCTTTGACTAGTGAATGGCGAGATACACGATAAATATCAATGGTGGTAGCCTTGATTGGGCCTAGGAATGCTAGGTTGGGATACATGGTAAATCCTAGAGGGTGGAGACCTCATAGGCCTAGGAATCATGGAAAGGTAATGGTGGGACACATGGTAAAGCAAAGAGGTTGAGACGAACAAATTCCTCATAGTTTAGGTGGAGAGATCCGGTGGCATCCATGCTTGTTTATGGCCTAGCGAGTTGGTGAGGATTGTGGTAAATCTTGCTTCTATTGATGAGGGTGAGGTGGTTTAGCCTCGAGAAGCCCTAGTTGGTTCTTTTGGTTTTAATTTCCACGTTCATGCTTGGAATATGGCACGTGGGTGATTGGTTTAAGAGAGATTTGGAACAACCAATCTATGGTAGGGTGGAACGTGGTAGTCCCACACTGAGTTGGATTTTGCATTCATCAATAAGAGTTTCTTCTCCTTGGTATTTTATGTGCAAAATTATTGGTTTATATGTGGATTATATGGTTGTTGTATCCTTATTATTTATGTTGGTTATATGTCGGTTATGAGCATGTTTTATGATAGTGATGATGTATGGCTCTCATCGTGTTTTGATTTGTAAATGAATGAACAATGAATATATGACCTAAAAGATGATAATTCAGCTAATGTGATAAGGCACCAATGCTTCTTAGCGATTCTCATATAAGTATGAGACCCCTATGCTAAGGTATGTTGTTTAAAGCTATAGAAGGCATATTTGTGACATGTTTGATGAAATGTCTATCATGGCTAGTAGGGGTCCAGTTAAGTCTTTGTTAAATAATTGGCATTAACATCATTGTGTTGGAAATACTGAGAGGGGGGCAAATCAATATTTCTTTTCAATTGTTATTTTTACCAGTTAAGATCGCTTATAATTAGAACACAAAATGAACAAGATAGAATAATAATTTTATTAATCAATGACAAGGACTCCAATCCTCTTTACAATGAATCGAGTACAATAATAATTAGGGCTCCAAATCTAGATGAAGACACCAACCCCCAATCCATCATGCTCCAACCTGTACTTTTCCAAGCACTGACTTCGACTCTGTGAGGCTCCAACCTCTAGGGATCCAACCCTGCCTTCCCAAGGCACCAACCTTGTATCTATGAGGCTCCAACCTCTAGTGCTCCAACCCTATCTTTGGTACAAACTCCAACCCATCTTCTTGAGGACTCCTATCCTTTAGGGCTCCAACCCTCTACTTCAATTCTCTATCATAATTTCAGTAGTTCTTCAAGACTCCCAATATCTTCTGCAACAAGCCTTGACAAAATATTCACCTTCAATAGTGCCTTCAAACAATCTCCAAAGAACTTAGCTCATCAATGAAAACTCTGTCTTCTCAAAACTTGTCACCACAAATCTTTATTTCACCCAAAAAAATTATGCAAGGTCAGCTTATGATGACTTCAACAATGCATCATGATCTCCAAGGGTCTCCAATATCAGGTAAAGCTTCTAAACAAGATGTCTTCAATAGGCTTTTAGGTGTCTCTTCAAGGTATGCTCAAGATCAACTCCAACTACTCTTCAATATCTAAAAGGTTACAAAGGTTCCAAAATAGTCTTCAAGACTGCTCTAACAACTGCACAATAATTCTTCTACAAGATATATCTACAAAGTATTTTCCAATATGTCTTCGAAAACTCTAGGTCTTCTTCAGCTAGATGACTTCAATTCCTTAGTTATGCTTCAACTCAGTTCCAAAGGATCTTCACTTTCACTTCAATATTATCCTCAATATTTCTCCAAACAATGTTACTAGACTGCTCACAAGTTTGAATTTTGTGCAAGAGGTTTTGTCTTCTAAGATCAATTCCATACTTTCAATTTGCCCACTCTCCTAAACTTCCAAATACTTAATTTCCCAAAGCTCCTAACACTTCATTATCCAAATACTCCGCTGCTCCAAATAATGTTGATCATTAGTCCAAGCTTTTGTAGCTACATGTCTGAGCTAAACAAAAACACAGTCTAATCACCCTTCACTGGTCAACAATTTGGTGATTGTTCTCACTAATTTCTAAGTTGTGATGAAAATCCAAGCATGTCATAGAATCGAGCTACCAAGGGTATAACTACCCATAGGTCTGAGGCACTTGTAGTTCTAGTCTGAGCCTCTAAAATGTCTATTCACACGTCTTTAATGTAGACCGAGCCCTCCAAATGTTTGTTCACGGGTATGAGGTCATATCACCGAGCCCTTAAACTTGTGATTGTCTGAAGATTTGAGCTCCTGGGTATTTTATCTCACTGGTCCATTGCTTTAATGACAAGAGATCTTACCACATGACCGAAGTTTCCAGGTCCACTACCTCCTTATATGACTCTCCCCTGATTCTTCACAGGTGTATCCGAGCTACACCACAAGTCTGTCTATAACACAAGTTTGAACCCTCCAACAGATTTGCACAAAAATCTGAGCCTTCTTCACTGTTTGTTGCCTACAAGACCGAGTTGAGGACTTAGACAAGAGTTCAAACTTCAAGTATGTCCTGAAGTCCTAGTTGAGGTCTCTCACAGGAGATTTGAGCTCTTCAAAATGATCACGAGAATTAAGGTCCAAGATCAAGGCAAATGTCTAAGCTGTAATAGAATATAGAAAAAACAGAATTATTCCAAAACACCCAAATGATGATCTCCTACGTTCCTTGGCCTGTTTTATGTCTCTCTTCCTTATCTCTGAATTGATCACCAAATTGGATGCCTATAATGAGGTGTCTAACCTTATATTTATACACATTTTTTCCTCTGACGAAGAGACATTTCCCTTGGCCATGAAGTTGACTTGTGTATGTACATCATGTCGGTCAACATTAATAATATAATATTTCATCTCAAAAAATCATTTTCCCTCGGTCTATGAGGAGTTAAAGGGCGTGTAATAGCTCGTTGGAAAGATGAAAATGTCCTCTACAAGTAGGTGCCAATTTCATCCTTATATAAGCTCATTTTAACATCAAGAAAATTTTGTTTGTGAGATTGTCATTCTAATTTTATTCATGGTAGCCTTTAGTATTTTATGTCTAGGGATTTCATGTCTTGTTAAGGAAACTTCCATGTTAGGGCTTCTTCTTAGGCCTTCAAGATTATGACTTGCAAGATAAAGGTTCCTTCACATGTGTCCTTCATTTATTAGGATTAAGGGATCGTGTGCATTTAGATTAAAGCTCCTTCTTTATTCATGGAATGGACATATTAGGATCAAGGCTTCATTATTTCATAAGGAACAAAGATTAGGGCACCTAAATCTTATTCATTATAGCTCCAAATGTGGCCTTCAACAATCATGCCACTATTATCTTCATCAAGGACAAGGGATAGGGTTCTTCACATGTGTTATTCATTTATAAGGATTAGGGAGTCTTCAAAGGCTAAGGCTTAGGGAATCCTATATGCCAATTATTTATCCATGCATCATTAGACCATTCAAGATCATGTTGTGTAACCAGCTCCCAAAAAGAGAAGAAAAGAGATATCAACGCCTTAGAAATGAGCCTCTTCGAGGGGGCAACCTCCAATACATTACATAAATGAACAATTCTTGGATGATACAATTCACAAAACCTCCTTTCTATATATAGGAGTCCATGGGGCCATAATGTAATCCTAGTGGGCCACAATGTAATCCTAGCCGACCTAACAATAATAATTAAAGGGCACAATAATAACAAAATGGGGGTTACAAGGGTACAACAATAACAATAAGGGGTTTACACTAACAATAATAAGGGGCTATACTAGTAATATAGGGACCCAACATGCCCCTCTCCTTCAAAAAAAGTGTTGTCCTCAACACTTGAGTAGCTCCGGGTGCTTCTGTATAAAATTCTCATCCTCCCATGTAGAATCTTCATTGGGTAAGTTCTTCCACTTGATGAGATACTCTGAAATTGATCGATTCCGTAGTTGTCGAGTTCTTTTTTCCATGACTGCTTCAGGTTCCAATATGATTTTTCCTTCCCCATCAAGTTCTGGCAATACTGTTTGAACTGGAAGATTTTCACCTATAACCTTCTTTAAGCATGAAACATGGAAAACTGGATGTACTCGCGAAGAAGCAGGAAGCTCCAATTTGTATGCCATAGTACCAATCTTTTGCAACACCTTGTAAGGACTATAGTACTTTGGCGATAATTTATTATCCTTCTTTGCTTGCTTGAGGGACATTTGTTTGTATGGTTGTAGCCGTAAAAATACCCAATCTCCTACATCAAACCTTCTCTCGCTACGATGTTGATCTGCCTGTTGTTTCATTCGATTTTGTGCCAAATTCAGGTTATCCTTTAAGAGTTGGAGAACTTCTTGCTGATGCTCGATGTGATCTTCCACCGCTTGAACCTTCGAATTTTCCCTTAAAGATGATGTGATGGATGGTGGATGATATCCATAAAGTGCCATAAATGGGGTCATTTTTGCTGCAGTATGGAAGGAAGTGTTATACCACCATTCAGCAAGAGGTTACCACTTGACCCATTGTGTTTGTTTATCAGATACAAAACAACGAAGATATCCTTCCAAACATTTATTTACTATCTCAGTTTGACCATCAGATTGAGGATGATAAGATGAGCTATGAGCTAATTGAGTACCCAAACATGAAAATAACTCCGTCCAAAAATTTCCAGTAAAAATGGGATCTCTGTCGCTCACAATAACCCTTGGGCTTCCATGTAGCTTTTGAATTCTGTCCATAAATGTAGTAGCAATCGTACTTGCTTTAAATGGATGAGATAATGCACAAAAGTGTGCATACTTGGTAAGTCTATCAACTACCACCATGATGACACTCTTTCCTTCGGACTTAGGTAAACCTGTGATAAAATCCATTGAAATCTCCTCCCAACGTTCACTTGGAATGGATAAAGGTTGTAGAAGTCCTGGGGTCTTAATTGTTTCCACTTTATTCTGCTGGCAACCCAAACATTCCGCCACAAACTTTCGAATATCAGATTTAAGGCCATCCCAAAAAAATTCTTTCTTCACCCTGTGGTAAGTTTTTAAAAATCCTGAGTGTCCTCCTAAAGGAGAAGTGTGCAATTCCAGAAGAATCTTTGTTTTAGTTGGGAATTCTTACAAAGATATAAGCGATCTTTGTACCATAAGGAATCATTTTTCCAACTAAATGTATCAGATGTACTAGGATCTTGCTGCAACTTTTGAATGAGTGTCCATACATCTTTGTCCTTCTTCCATTCATCTCTTTCTTCAGTTATCCAATCTAGTTGGATAATAAAAATGGCACAAAGCAATGCTTCCACCTCTTCATTCTTTCTTGAGAGTGCATCTGCAACAACATTAAGCTTTCCTTTTTTGTAGATTATTTCAAAGTCATAACCCAACATCTTTGTGACCCATTTTTGCTGCTCTTCTGATGATAGTCATTGTTCCAAAAAGTGTTTAAGACTATCATGATCAGTTTTTACCTTGAAGTGTCTTCCCATTAGGTAAGTTCGCCATTTCTTTAGTGCATGTAGTATTGCTAACACTTCCTTCTCATAAATAGGTTTCTGTAAATACTTTCCTTTGATTGGACGACTTTCAAAAGCAATGGGTCTTCCTTCCTGCATTAAAACTGCACCAATTCCATTTCCTGAGGCATCACATTCCACAATAAAGGTTTTTGTGAAGTCCGGTGTAGCTAAGACCGGTGCTAGGCACATTGCCTCTTTAAGACGTTCAAAGGCCCTAGTTGCTTCAGGAGTCCATGAAAATGCATCTTTCTTCAATAATGTTGTTAGAGGTGCTGCTATTCTCCCATAATTCTTAACAAACTTGCGATAATAGCCCGTTAACCCGAGAAATCCTCACAACTGCTTTATTGTCTTGGGGACTTTCCATTCCTTAATGGCTTTAATTTTGTTAGGGTCTACTTTAACACCCTCGTGAGATATAATATGACCCAGATATTCCACCTCTTGTACTCCAAAGAAACATTTGGATGTTTTTGCATATAATTGTTTCTCCTACAATAGTTTGAGCACCCCGTCAACATGTTCAACATGATCCTTCCAAGACCTGCTGTAGATTAGTATATCATCAAAAAATACTAGCACAAATTTTCTAAGGAAGGGTTTGAAAATGGAATTCATCAACCCTTGAAATGTAGAAGGTGCATTGGTAAGGCCAAAAGGCATGACCAAAAATTCATAATGACCCTCATGAGTTCGAAATGCCGTTTTTGGAATATCTTCAGTCTTCATTCTAATTTGATGATATCCTGAACGAAGATCCAACTTGGTAAAATAAATTGCTCCATGTAATTCATCCAATAATTCATCAATCACAGGAATGGGAAATTTGTCTTTAATGGTGAGCTTATTGAGCTCCCTATAATCCGGACACATTCGCCATGATCCATCCTTCTTCTCAGCACACTTATGACCTTTAGTGTATTTGCTATCACAACTGTAGCAAAGCCCTTTTGCTCTTTTTTCTTCCAATTGTTGTGGTGTCAACCTTGTAGGTTGTGGAAATCTAGGCATAGCAACACTTCCTTCTTTATAGAAGTGAGTGGTAGGCTTCCTTGTCGCCATAATTTTACATTCAATTTTTCTTGCCAACCCGAATGCCTTCTCCAATGAATCAGGTTCCAAAACGCGAACTTCATGTTGGATGTTATCCTTTAAAGTGCCTATGAAGAGATCAATCCTGTGTTCCTCTGGAATATCAGTTACCCTTATATTCAATTTTTGGAAGTCCTCAATGTGCTGCCCCACTAAACCCTTTGTTTGAGATTTATCAATTGGCTAAAGAAGGTGTTGCTCTTTGTATCCTCATAATGTGCTATCATTTCCTCCGTAAAAATTGACCAAGTGACAATTTTTTTACGGGAGCAAAGCCATCGATACCATACAAATGTATTTTGTTCTAATGTAAAGTTGCAATGCGTACCTTTTGTGTGTTTTGCACGTTATGGAGATCAAAATATTGCTCCATCTGTAGTATCCATGTTACAGGATCCTTTCCATCAAACTTCCTCATATCCATTTTTGGAATATGGTGGTTCTTCCCGCCAACATTCGAGTTTATAAAATCACAATTAACATTTATTTTGTTCTCATTAGGAGGTTCTTCTCCTATATTTCCGCCATTAGGAATCATTTCTGGTTTTAAGCTTGTCATCAAGCCTTCCATGTATGCTTTTAGATCACTCTTCATGTTTTCCATGTTGTCTTTCATGTCATCCATCTTAGCTTCCACGCTTTTCTTCAAACCGTCCATCTTCACTTCCATTCCTTTCTTCAAAACTTCCATTTCATTTTTTGTTGCTCTTTGCGAGAGTGAAAACTGTTGCATTTGCTCTTGTAATTTTGATAGATCATGTTGCAATTCTTCATCTTCATGAGTCATGGTAGAGCCTTCTGAAGGCTTAATGGGTGTTGAATTCTCTTTAGGGGCCATTTTAGAATCCAATATTGATACCTATTCTACAATATGCCCTTGGAATCAATTCAACTTGATTCTTCAAACAAGACTTATGCAATTCGGAAAAATACACACCTTTTTTACTAGCTTTTTAGAGATCGATATTGAAATCTTGCAATATTCCGTAATGGAAAATATTCGATATCCTAATATCAAATTTCCGTAGTAGCCCTCTGAAGCTTCTTTCAAATGCCATAGGTCTGACCTGATTTGGAGCAGCGAAACCCTAGAATCCAAAGCTTTGATACCAAATGTTGTGTAACCAGCTCCCAAAAAGAGAAGAAAAGAGATATCAACGCCTTAGAAATGAGCCTCTTCGAGGGGGAAACCTCCAATACATTACATAAATGCACAATTCTCAGATGATACAATTCACAAAACCTCCTTTCTATATATAGGAGTCCATGGGGCCATAATGTAATCCTAGTGGGCCACAATGTAATCCTAGCCGACCTAACAATAATAATTTAAGGGCCAATAATAACAAAATGGGGGTTACAAGGGTACAATAATAACAATAAGGGGTTTACACTAACAATAATAAGGGGCTATACTAGTGATATAGGGACCTAACAGATCATGCATTGGCATCTAGGGCTTCATTTTTCATCATGTATATAGGGATATAGCTAGGGTTTGTCATTATGCTTCAATATTGATGCTTTGGGGACCCTCTTGGGGTTTTCATAATGAGGTTAGGGTTATTCATGCATCACAATGATATTTTCCATCTCAACAATGCCATATTGACATAAATGACAACCTTGACCAACACATTGTCTCTATGCTTCATTTCATTTCTATAAATTTCATGAAGTTTTGGGAAGTGAGTAGGTCCTAGCCCTGGAATTCAGCCTTAAATGTTTTCGTTGGCATAACACTGGCAGAAAAATGCCACAATCGCACTCAGGTAGGCTCATGGTAGCGAATGGGACCCACAGTCACTTGGAGGGCTTGGAAAGGGAGCGAATGAGACCCACAGTCGCTTGGAGGGCTTGGCAAGAGAGCGATTAAGGCTCTAGGAGCTTGAATTTTTGAGTTTCCTCATGGTTTGGTTGTAGAAAATCTCTAACACAACTATAATACCATGTAGAAATTATATCAATGGATTCAATCCGACCATGCAACATACTAAAATAAGATATTGAATCCTTATACAATATTTGTGGAATATAAAACATGATCGCTCAATCACATGCAAGTAAGAGAAAGGAAATTATCAATCACACAACACAAGATGTTCTTGGTGAAAGAAATTTCTCAAAAACCCTTTATAATATATTTTACATAGTCAAAGAATCATGAAACAATACAATGCTTTCTCACACCGAGAAAATTCTACACTCTACCAATCGTCTCACCCTGATCCTACTCAAAATTTTCTAGCAATTCTTAAGCAAAATTGACCAACACTTAGCCAATTCCCAGCACCTCCTTAGCCCAGCCTTGCTCATGCAATACCTAGGCAATTAATCCCTATTAAATAGGATAATCGGCCTTCCTTGACTGTGCAATCCCTATGGAGCCTTCCTCTGACTTTATAACTACACTTGGGTAGTTCGCCAAAAATACAACTAATAGTTTACTTGTCTTAAACCTTTTTCTCAACTAGGTTGTCATCGGAATTTACATGCATGCAACTATTAATAGTGAATCATCATTTACTTGATAGATCACTACTTGTGAATTAAATCTATTTTAATTCACTTGATCTTCCACTAGCTCATTAATCATTTACAACTCGCTAAACTAATTTTAACTCAATTAATGTGAGTTAACTGATCCCACTCACACCACACTTGTGCTACAACTACATCTAGACCCTATAAATAATATAATCACTTTACATGCCTATCCTTTGACCCTCAACTCGAAATTCTTGAGCTAACTAAGTCTATCACACTTAGTTAACTATTACAAGTTATTATGAGATAAGATTACAATTTAATTTTAATTTAATTAAGGATAATTAAATCAAAATCCTCACATGGTAACCATTTATGGGTTCCATTTTATAGATTTTGTTTGTGGGTGCTAATTTTATTGTTTCTTGTTGCAAATTTCAATGCTCCCTCTCAACAAGAAAGGAATCATTTTGTCCCGATCTGGCACCTTTGGAATGTTCTTACATGCAAAACTTCTCTAGTGTCGTTCACACATGCAACTCACCTGAAACTGAATAGTCTCCAAACAACTGAAACAATATAATGCATATGTCATCAGTGTCTTCTGACTGCTACTAGTTATTGCACATGTCTACTGGACTCTCTGCGCTGCTGCTGACATCTGCATATGTGATCTCTACACTGCTGCCAACTATGATCTGTGCTCCAGTATCTAACACATGTCACTTTGATTTATGTCATCCTGACATATGGCTGCATCAATCTAACCGATCCTTCATGCTACTGCTGTACTGTGGGCTCCTAGTAGCCAGGTTCGATCCATGAGACACACCATCTCAATGGACCCTGCCTAAATTTCTTCTTGGGATCATATCTACACATCGCCCCACCTCACACTTGGAGGTATAACTACATGTACTCCCTTTGTCCTTCTGGCTCGAAATTTCCCCCTCCTAGAGGTCTTTGCTTGAGTGGACTCTTCCACTCAGTATCCTTTCTGCTTCTCTAATTGTGGTTGCTCCACAACCTTCTGAGACTTCTTCTGAGGCTGCATGTTGAGAGATAATTGCTCCCTCTCAACCACCAAGTCATTAACCACTCCTTTGCTTCTCAAAGCCTTCCATGCATGCTCAACCTCGAGAGCATACAGTTTCTTGACTCTTGAACCGATATGCTTCACCTATCCTATGGATATGTGTTTAAGGAACACCTTTCCTTTTCTAAACATCACCTCATAACCACGGTCTTCTAATACCGCTACGAAGACAAGATTCTTCCTTAAGACTGGAACATACAAAACATCTCCTAGTCTGAGAGGAGATCCAGACTCCCTCTGAAAGGTAACTATACCTATGTTGGTCGCGCTATACCTCCTGTCATCTCCAAACTCTATGTTCTGCTGGAGGTCCTTCTCCTCCAAGTCACTGAAGTGATCTCTATTCCCCGCAATATGGAACGAGGCACTGCTATCTAAATATCACATGCATCCCATTACAGTCTTGCCCATGCATGCAATGAGAGTAAAATCAAGCTCGAACTGTGAAGCCAATGCTTTACCCGTTGCAACTGCGGGCTCCTTCTTGCTTGCCTTCTTCTGTGGACAATTCGAAGCATAGTGCCCATGCTCGTGACAGTGAAAACATCTGATCTTGGACAAGCCTCTCTTGCCCTCTTCTCCTTGGGATTTATTTCCCTTGGCCTTCTTTGTTTTCACACTAATGCACAATCTTCTTCTTTTTTTGTGTTGGAGGTCCCGTCTCTGGTGCTCCGCCTTATCTCTTCTATTATCAAATCTGACCATAGTCGCTCCCAATATGTAACTTCTCCCTCCCATTCATAGAGTCATGGTAACTATGTTAGCTCTTGGGAAGGCCTAGAAGTTCTAGGCTCACCAAGTCATCATCGACTACGATCACACCAACACTTCCAAGCTCATCTTGACATTGAGTGAACTTTGCCAAGTATGTTGGTATCGTCTCACCCTCCTCCTTCTTGATCTTTCTGAGATTGTCCTTCAGTGCTAAATTCCTTTGGTCATTGTTGTTCTGAAATAGATCTGTCAAGGCCCTCCACATAGAATATAGAGTTTCCTTCCCATGGAGACTCGAGACAATATGATCTCAAACTCCCTCTAACAAGTTCATCCTCGCCTTTTCTACATTCTGCCATGCATCTAGAAGTTGGGAATTTGTTGTTGCGAGCTTGGGAATATCATTATATATGAATTCCTTCAACGCATTTTCCTCCAACATTGCCTCCATCTTGTCCTTCCATGCAATATAATTCGAACCTCCCTCGGGTGCATATTTGAGTCTCAAGCCATTGAAAGACATCTTGATCCGCTTCTAGCTCCAAAGAAAGTATCTGAAAATTTGAATATTGTTCAACACAAACTCAATTTCTTCTTCACTATTGTGATTCCTGGCACTCTGATACCAAGTGGAAAATCTCTAATACAACTATAATACCATTTAGGAATTTATCAATGGATTCAATCCGAGCATGCAATGTACTAAAATAAGATATTGAATCCTTATACAATATTTGCGGAATATAAAACACGTTCGCTCAATCACATGCAAATAAGAGAAAGGAAATTATCAATCACACAACACAAGATGTTATTGGGGAACACACCTGCTCAAAACCCCTCTATCATATATTGTACATAGTTAAAGAATCACGAAACAATACAATGCTTTCTCACATCGAGAAAATTATGCACTCTATCGATTGTCTCACCCTGATCTTACTCAAAACTGTCTAGCAATTCTTAGGCAAAATTGACCAACACTTAGCCAATTCTCAACCCCTCCTTAGCCCAGCCTTGCTCACGCAATCCCTGGGAAATTAATCCCTATTAAATAGGATAATTAACCTTCCTTGACTCTGCAATCCCTATGGAGCCTTCCCATGACTTTATAAATGCACCTCAGTAGTTCGCCAAAAATACAATTGATAGTTTACTTGTCTTAAACCTTTGTCTCAATTGGGTTGTCATCAGAATTGACATGCATGCAACTATTAATAGTGAATCATCAGCTACTTGGTAGATCACTAATGAATTAAATCTATTTTAATTCACTTGCTCTTCCACTAGCTCATCAATCAGTTAGAACTAGTTAAATTGATTTTAACTCAATTAATGTGAGTTAACTGATCCCACTCACACCACACTAGTGCTACAATTGCAACTATACCCTGTAAATAATAGAATCACTCTACTTACCTATCCTTTGACCCTCAACTCGAAATTCTTGAGCTAACTAAGTTTGTCACACTTAGTTAACTATTACAAGTTGTTATGAGATAAGGTTACAAATTAATTTTAATTTAATTAAGGATAATTAAAGCAAAAGCCTCACATGGTAACCATTTTTGGGTTCCATTTTCTATATTTGGTTTCTGCATGCCAATTTCACTATTTCTTGTTGCAAATTTCAACATTGGTCACCTGGAAAGGTGGGGTAGCTCCTATAAGGTTCTGTCGGTTGTGTAGATGATCATTTTGGTTGTGTTTTTTCGGTTCCACTTCTGTAAGGTGACCTAGGAGGTTGAATCAAATCATAGTAGCCTCTCTTCATATGTTTACCTCAACTGACCGGTTAACTTGGGTAAATGTGGGAGGAGGGTGTTACAATTAATCTCCACCCTACGATTATTTAACAACTCCACCCAATGTTGGGAGTCCGGAGTGTGCTAAATATGAGCACTCAACAAGTAAACTAGTCTAGGAAGACTTTCATGGTTCATATGTGAGGAAAACTATGTGTTGTTAGACTCAGAAATCAACATAACAAGCAAGCCATTTCTGATTTTCATCCATGTTGTCTTATAACTTAGTACATATAGTTAATTGGAACCATTTAGATGTATTGAGAAACCTTAGTGATTAAGACACTCAACAATGTGTGATCCGGAATGGCCATGGTGCCAGAGTCATAAATCTACTCCCAACCACTGAAAGTCTGCCAATAATGCAGTTATCACCCCTAGCATATGAAGCTTGTTCCCATGTCTAGACCTTCAGGGATTTCAAAGGTCTAATTCGACCTACCTCCTTCTAGAAAAAGGTACTCCAATGCAAGCTGGTCCAGGGACTCCAAAGGCAACCACCTCCACCCACTAGTCTGTGAGGGGTTCCAAAGATGATAATCTCCACCCTCACTCAATTCAGGGGCTCCAGAAGTAATCCACCTCCACACACCATCTAGCGAGGGGCTCCGGAGGTGAGAACCTCCACCCTCACTCAGTTATGGAATTCTAGAGGTTTACCTCCACCCCGTGGTTGTTACTTGAGTGGATCCACCCAATTTAGGGAATCCATATTATACTACAAATTGAGTATCCATCGAGGAGACTAGTCTAGGGTATCCATAGGTCTACACTCTCCACCCACTAGTCATTAAGAGATCTCAAGATCAAAATCCTCCACCCACTTATGCAACAATGACCAACAACTGCTTTCAAATTCCCTTTAAGTAGTGCTCTTACAATGATGCATCCATCCTATTATGTTCAAAGACCAAAAATTCCATGGGGTTTAAGTCTCATCCCTAGTTTGAAGTCTCTTATAACTTTCACAATCATTCCATAATATTGTTAAAGCTTAAACCATTCTATATTTTCATAATAAGTACACAAAACATCGTATTAATTAGGGCATAATAATTCCAGATGGTTCTAATAAATCCAGGTATTAACAAGTTTATTTGCTATAGTTCTACCATCTATCATTTCAATAAATCTTTATCTTGTTAGTAGCAAGAACTGAACATTCCACAGGAATCGTGAAAAACAACGAGGTAAGAGAAACAAATCATACCCTTTTCAACATTTCAATAAGAGGACAAATGATTAGTATGATGGATCTGGACAACCACAACTAGGAATCAAGAGAATATCGTGGTTGCAGTAAGGAAGAAGTTCCATCTAGAATACAACCACGACTACAACTATTGGTCAGAAGGGTGAAACAATTGCATGTAACCTTTGTTGTAACTGTACACTCCATCGCATGCCTTCTGGTGTAGCACAATTTCCCCCTGCTGCGAGTCCCTTCCCTTTCTTCGCTATTGCCTTCTATCTCACTCACTTTCCATCTTTACTTTTGGCTCTTCATGCCCCACCCACCCCCCCCCCCTCTCTTCTCCTAACTCCCTCCTTTTCTAGTATTCAACTCCTACTAATGGTAGTCAGGGCCCAACCCTGTTGGACCAACCAGAGGTGTCCCCCTATCCCCTCTTAGCCTATCATTGTTGATGGGTTTGCAGGCCTACAATTTTTTTTGCCATTAGGCCCTTTCCTCCAGGCTCATTCTTGGCTCGACAAAATGTGTCAGTAAATATCCTCCACCATGTGCTAAGAATCCTTTAATATTTGTTAGTGGTTGGAGATTCCTTCACTGCACCGTGAACATCATGCATGTGAGCCTATCCCTGTTTATTCACTCTCGCTTGTTGAATTATATCCACTAGATCAATTTTATGTTGAATCATATGTACTCTATCCAGTCCTAATAATAAAATTAGGCTTATAACCTTAATGCACGCCTCATACAAAGAATTTTTTGTTGATAAATAGTGTCACATTCTATCGTTTTTCCTTTTTCCTAATTGGTGTCTTTGAATTGGGTTAGTTTAGTTGTTAAGAATATTTTTCAAGGTCATGTATACCATGATAACTTAATAAGGTATTCAAAATAGCCATAGGGTAATAAAGATATTTATAATATCCATACAAATGCAAGGGGATCAAGACCTCATTCACACTATATGCATGCATGTATCGATATTGGGACCATTAGCACAATTTCAACCTGCTTAGCAAGATAATCAGGGTCATTACAACCCCTCCCCCTTGAGGGGAACACCGTCCTTGGTGTTCTATGACCATAAATAAAATATGCTAATGAAAAATGTCACCATTAAATTCATTCCATCAAAATTATTCCAGTGATAAAAATTTGTCTCAAGCAAGTTCCATAACCATATAATATGGTATTACACTTAGTCATAATGCAATCACCATTGGCCTTACCAAGAAGGAAATGGTTAAATTGGTCTTCAAGACACAAGGTGAGGTGATCATGCATGCTTATTATGACTTGTGTAGGACCATAATTGACATACTTGAATTGGAAGGGGAGGCTTAGAGCTTCTTGACATAGAATTATACTATTGGATGGAAACTTCTAATGGGTTATCAATTGGGCAAGCATCCCACATTTTCTCAATGCATCCCTAGTTCTATCTCTCCTAGTGGGTAAACTAATGCCCTTAAATGTTAGGAAACATCTCCCTTCTACATCTATTATGTCATAATTATTCCTTAGGACATTATTAGCCTAACCCAGTGTTTTAATGGTATTTGAAGAGGTTTTGAAAGGTTGTCCAGTTCTCAATTTGCTACCTCATTTTACAAAAAACCTCCAAACTCAGGGTTGCACTCAAATATTTAGGTATGCAAACGTTAGTCTCGTGAAGTTCAACTAAATAAATACCAAAAATAAAATATGGTTCAATACAAAAATCCCTACAGTTACGAGGGTGTAGTTAATCAAGTATGTGAATATGAAAATTTCATTCATTGAAAACACAATATAACACTATGAAATGTGACAAACAATTAATCCATTGAAATGGGTGCAACCTTCTCTAAGGTTACTAGCCTCAAATGTGGGCAAGAAGTAGACTACTGACACCAATCATAGTACAAAGAATCTTAGGGCGAGCTTAACACAGATCATAAGAAAATCCCAACACCAATCATATCAACCAAATTCTAAAACACGAAAGAATGCAACTATACATGTTGAGCATAGGGCAACCATGCATTCTAGCGAGGGATAATTGAGATACGGTTGAAGCATTTGGTATTATTGCATTCTTGTTTATAAAACTCTTAAGGTAGAGTCAACATCTCTAAATTGGGCTTTTAGAAGGGTTAGCAAAAGTTGATCTCATCCTACAGGTTTCGTCACATTTTTCTGTTAGCCATTCCAGCCATTATGCCGAGTAAGCTCCCTAGGTATGATGGTCATTATGCCACATCTTCTATGTCTAGTCATGTGACTTTAGTTCTTTGTAGATGTAGAAAAATATGTCTAGTATATGTTCAGTTTGACCTGCAAGTCATGAATCCATGAAATTATACCTTTGAATATGTTCTATTGATGGATGTATATGCTCAATTACACTGTCTCATGTTAGTCTCTTTAATTGAGATTTATGTATTAATCTGGTTGTTGGATATCTTGCCTGCTTTAGGACAGTCATACTAGACTTTGGATCTATTATACCCATGCCCTATGGAAATATAAAATCATGACAACACCTACATCATCCTCGAGGAAAGGGAAACTTCTAAAGTGTTAACCATTTTAAGCATTTTAAAATCAAGTTAATTGAGTTGTCATATGAATTCATCTTAATCAACCAGAACCAATATTGGTACAAATTGATATTAACTTCACAACCTTGCATTACCATCATATATTCATGGGTTTAGGAAGGCTAGGGAAATTATGCTAGGGTTGGTACTTTGGCACCTTAAAGTGAAAGAAGGAATACCTAGGCAACAATGGTGATTATTCGTAATTCCACTTCCCATTCTCCATTAAAATTGCACTCACTGTGAGGGATCAAGTGGCTATACTTCCACTTGTAACATACCTCCTTGCAACATACCCATAAAAATTATTTATTTATTTATTATTTTTTTGGAAAGAAATTAATTGATTCACATGTTTAAATAGACGAAAGTCGGTATTTAAAAGTTGTTGTACAATTTGAGATGGAAATTCAAGAAATAATACTGGCTCAATGGCTTGGTTAAGCGTGAATTTTTTGTGACCAAAGCATTGGGATTTCTTCAATATGTTTAAAGTTGTTTGTCATTATGTTTTCTTTGTATGTTGTACTCCACTCTAGATGAGTCGGTTCTAGGAAAAGAGGGATCCAAAAGTCAAGCTAACATTACACCTTTTCCTATACTATTTGTACTTGTCGAGATCCAAGACCCATGATAGAATTATGAATAAGAGCACACGGAGAACTAAAGATAACAAGAATTTGTCAAAGTATAATCAATCACACGAGTTTTGAGAATCTCAAGCTTGCGAAGGGGGCAATCATATTATTGCAACATCAATTAATGAATATCCCATGCCAACTGATCATCAAACAAGAGGAGCCATAACACAAGAAGCAACAACAAGATCTTCCCATTGTTTATCATCCAATACCTTCTTAAGGGTACAGACACCTACCTCTTGAACTGAGATGAAATCTTTATGGAGAATTTAAATAATAGGTTCAACACATTTAGATGTCATATATAACATCCACGCCCTAGGGTTTTTAGATAAAACACAAAAAAGCTGTATTGCACTCCCTTAACTGCTACAAACATATAGTTGTCAAAATTTTATATAAAAACATTCTACAAATTATCTTCGGCGTTTGTAATGCTAATTTCCTAAAGAAGATTTTCAATGATAACTTCGTAAGTGCACAATAAATGCATTCAAATGATAACCTGATAAGTGCATTAACTACAACATTTTGTTCTTACTGAGATCTTGAACTCATAATTTTCACCTATGGTTTAAAAGTCCTTCAAGAGCCCATGTACACCTAAGTACTTATGCACCCAAATAAACCATTTCCATGAGCTTGTTGACAACAACCATTACAACTTTATAATGACAAAGCTCATAATTGTGTAAGTAGTCCTCAAGTAGATATGCACCAGTGGGAATTTTGAGACAACAAATCCTCATGGCTTCTTGGAGAATTTGACTCTGAGCACTTCCTCTCACCTGTCTCCCTTACTGTGCACTATTTGCACTACTAATTTGGCACCCATTATGGATTCATAAATGAGGTCTTTGTATGGAGGTGTTTAGGAATTCAAAATTCTACCCAACACATAAGTTTTAATTTTCAGCCTAGAAGGTGTCTTGGATCTTATCCCTGTAAATTTTTAAGCCTTAAGGCCGTTGTAAAACAAGATACGAACTAGTAGCAAAAAGAGGTCAATATTTCACTTCAGACAGTTCCACCTTCTCAACAATTCAAGAATAAAAGATACCCAACATAGGGGATAAGTATACATAAGGTGGTTTGAATATTTATTAGTATTACCTTGGCTATAGTGAGTTAATAGGCTGCAAGACTAATGTACACCCTCTTAGTCACTATTGGGTTTCACTGGTTGGTTTAGCCACCAAAAGGACATGTCAAGTCTCCATTGAATTCAAGTGTGCATTGAAGACTTATGCCAACTTGTCCCTAAAGGATTTACGAATTCCTCTGCACCAAAGGGGTGATATATGTCTCCCTCTTATTTCCTTCCTTCCTAGATTATCACTTCGTGATTGCAGTCCTGTTTTATTCATAATACGCAAACACACCCAATCATTTGGAGAAATGTGTTTGGGTGTTCTCAGATTTCTACCTGTCATACTGTCTTTTCTTTTCGGATCCAAACCTTCCCTACAGAAGTTGTTTCTCAACTTGTATCATTGTCCCTAAGAACTATTTATCTCTTTGATAAAAATGAATAAAGAAAGCAACCCAACAACTCTTGGTAGTGTTTCACATGCGGGGTTGAATGTTAGTTTTATGAATAGCTCCTCCTATGGATTTTTCACACACACATAATTTTTGCATGACATCATCTAGGCGTTACAAAGGAATAATACCAACAGGCATGCCTCAACTATAGGAGCAACCCCATCACATATCATACCTCATACCTTATTAGCATCAATTTAATTCCAATAGATCAAACATGAAATTCATTATACATGGCAATGTAGGGTTAAGGATATCATGCTTATGTAGTGACTGCAACTTGGATAATTCCATGAATCTCCTTTACATCTCTTTATTCAATCTGTAATTTGTAATTTATCGTTGGTGATTCATACCACGATGATTATTTACCTAATTGGATTCCATGTTTCTCTATCTACGAGAGTTGGTCAATGATGGTCATTCTCTTGATTCTAGGGTTACACCTTTAGTTATCATTCCTTTCACAATAGAGCCCATTAGGTCCAAGTGTTGAACTTGGGAGCTTTGATACCACTTATGAAACAACCCCTTATCACCCTCACAAGGTGAGGTGGTTACTATGAAGAGTCGATTCCCAATGTATTGTATTGGGAATGGAATCTAAGTTCTCCTTTCCTTTTATTTCTTTCTTTCTTTTTTTCTTCCTCTCCAACCATTGGTAATGCCAAAATGAGTTGTCTTTCTAACATGCTATCGATTACAAAATTACCATCAATAACCACTCACAGGTAGTGGCTTCATTGTAGTTAAGGTAGAAAATGAAGACAATACTCGAATGAAACAAAATATGGGAGTAAAACATGAAATCTAGGCTGAATATTAAATCTGGGCAGTTATGCATCTGTAGGTTCAACACTAAGCAACCCTAACCAAATTAAAAGTAGACCATGTTTTAAGTTCACACCAAACATAACAAATACTTGAGACCACCTTCAATGACATAGTTTGGAAGTGTGGCCTTCATCTATGGACACTAAGCATGCCCAAAATTCATCTATGCATGTAAAAATTCTTGACGCCTCCTCTTATAAATCTTGCGTGCTCATACACATATGATCATCCTCGACGCATGGGTTGAGTAGAAAGATGAAATTGCATGTTTAAGTAACGAGTGTTTCTATAAGTCACCAAAGAAACACGTGCTCAACTACCTAACCAGTAATAACTCTTCCATTTCCCATGACAACACATGAAAAATATTTATCGCTTTTTGTAATAGTGTAGTCAAATTGTGCAATCAGAATTGTGGGTGAGGAAACTAGTGAGAGTGGATTTTGCATACAACACCACTCACAATTAATTCTTTTGTTAATTCTTTTGCGACAACTTATTAAGTCCAGTGTTATGGTTACTCCTAAAATTATACTCTGCCTAAGTCTGAGAATTATTTCTCACATAACAACATACCTAATCTAAATGTAATACGACAACGTATTGCTTTTGCATGCCATCAACAATAACTCATAAAATAGTCACCCAAAATATCATGGTGGACAACTCCTAACTCTGATTTTTTTTTACATACTACCTGTAGTAAAGTATTTATCCCAAAAAATCATGGTGGACAACACATAACGTTGATTCTATTATTTCCTACATGATGGCTTCTGTCAATATTTTGTGACTGTATAATATGGCAGTGCAATTTATAGCTACAAAACTTACACACACTCTTTGAGTTTTCCTGGCCGTCCCTGTAAAAAGGTTATGATTTTTTCTACCCTCTGGTAGATGCATACTCCTTAAGACGATCACATCCTTATGGAAGAAAAATGAATATCAGTGACTATCAAGGCAATTAATCATTTCACACCTTTAATGAGGTTCATGTAATAGCATGAAAATGATGGGGATTTATATTGTACAACAAGTCAAAGTCAGCTATATATTTTCACTATGTGCATGTGAGAAAAAGTGACAACCCTTTATATGTTTGGTGATTAACTTATGCAATTATGAGAGAAAAATCATGGATCCTTCCTAAAAATGCAGTGAGATTTTCCCAAAATTAAGCTCATCATTTGGCATCAAAAGGTGTTAACTTTTCACAATATGCTATCTATGGTTTTAGAGGAGCACTCCAAAGGTTATCATGCAAATGAGTGAAAGAGCCTAATTGCAGACTTCATCAATCTATATTCAAAGGTATCAAGGAAATTGACACTAGCCTTGAACATTTGAACGACCCTTTTTACACAGTGCACAAGTACATCAACAAAGAACTGATTTAGGTACAACATTCAATTTTAACTGTTGTATCTAGCCATTTAAATGTTTTTTCCCAAGAGAAAAATATGACTGTTGTAAGACTTAAACTTAAAATTGTATAAGATTATTTAACAAACTGATGGGATTGATATGACATTCCATGAACAAAAGAATACTTAGAACTAGTTACCACAACCAACAAAGAACTTCCATCGTGAAACTAAACCATTAGAATTAATGCTACGCTAAACTTAAAGAGGCATGTGTTGGCATAATGACAAGGAGATCTATACAGGGCGTTTGACTCATGGAATGTACTTATTTAACCTTGGTTTCTAATATTTAGTACTATGTTTTGAATCCTCGTGCATGTTTTTAGCATCATGCTCACTATTCCACGCCCTACAGATTTAATAAATATACACAACACTTAAACAACTCAAACATGTGGCGTACAGGGAGAACATACCTAGTGTTTCAATCTGGTAACCATGCACAGTCAGGTGAATGGTCGAGTCATGAATGGGATATCAAGGTAATGGGTTTGTTGTATGGTCACTGGTATAAGGCCAGTAGTTCTTCTACCAACTATTGGTAAACTGCCACAATTGCACTTATCTAGCATATGAGTCTGTCTTAGTGACTAGGCCACAGATTCTAAAGATTTGTCTCCACCCTTTATTGCTTTAGGGATTCAAGAGTTTAATCTCCACCCTGCGATTATTTAGAAACTCCGGCCAATGTTGGGAGTCCGGAGTGTGTTAAATATGAGCACTCGAAAAATAAAATGGTCCAGGAAGACTTTTGTGGTTCATATGTCAAGGAAACTATGTGTTATCGGATTGAGACATAAGCATAACAAGAAAGTCGCTTCTGCTTGTCATCCATGTTGTCCTATAACTTAGTACAAATAGATAAGTTGGAACCATTTAGATGTGTTGATTTGAATTTTAATGTTAGTTTTTCTATGCTAATTTCATCTTCAGATTTAAAATTTATTTTGTTGATTTCATGCTTGATGTGCATAGGTTTCCTTGGTGTTTATGAGTGCCAAACAGGTAAATGAGTTGAGTTTTTAAAATAAATTCAAGAGCATAAAGCATGAATTACATATGTTGAACAACAACAAAAACAAGTATAGCAAACCAGCACAATTGATCCATTAACACAATGTTTTGATGAAGGAGTTCACCCCTCCTGGGCTACATCTCCTTGGTCCAGCTTCCATGGCTTGGGCCTCTATATTAGCTCAAAAGTGAAAAAATTTCTATTTACATTCACCTACAGCTCCTAAAACCTGCTTCAATGAGTCCATAATGTCCAAATCTATTAGAAATCACTCTCCTTGCTCTCAATTTGATCGAAATTTGCAAAATATATGGCCAAAGCCATTTTTCCTAGTAAACAACCTCCAAAACTAGAGAAGACTCTAGTTAGCACCGCCAAAGTTGGGGGCAGCTCCGAATTTAGGGGTTCCGCCGAAAATCCCGCCATACTAATCTCCGGTTTAATTAGCTGTTAAGCGCATTTAAGAGCGGATAAACATGGATTAGCTGTGCATAAGTGCGATTTAATATAAAGTAAAGGTTAACAACTTTAAACCAAGATTATTATAATTAATCTACATTAACACTTTAATCCTCCGCCTCATTCAACCAAAGTTTTCTTCCAATAATCTTCCACTCTGCCTGTGGTTTTGGTAGAATGGTGTCATAGGGAGGGGGCTGGCCCCCTCCAAATCCCTATCGCTCATTACATATCACCATAAATATAAGTCGAATGCATAGATTGTTAAGAATGTTTGTGGTGGCTCATTAGTAAAGGCTGAGAGTATTATGGGGGAGGTCGTGGGGTTAACCCCGACCTCCGCCCATCCCATATATATTTTGCACCGACTTACCATAAGGTTTAAAACCTTATAATAATGCGCCATATATATTATACCTTCGGACTTCTTAATAGTATACCATAGCATATGTTGATAATTCGAACTTTTCCATATGATTTCGGAGTTTGACCCATATAAATGAAATTCAAATTTCCGATAGGGTCCACTAGAGAGGGCACGTGGCGGCCCCTGGTTGCATCACTTTTCAACCTCTGGTTGGGTTGTCCCTCGACTATATATAAAAAAAATTATCATTTAACCTTAGGAGCAAATTCCTAAAAAAAAATCACCTTCAAACCAAACTGGCGAATCCTGCAATGACACTTGTCACATTGTCATTGGGTGAAACTGAAGAATATTCCCAGAATATACCTTGTATGCTGACTGGGCTTCCATGTCATCAACTTGTCACTATTCCGCAAATTTTTTAGCTATTTAGGAAAACGAACAACAGGCTCTATCTTCTTCATTCAGACTCCGTTTTCGATGAAATGAATTGCGCCGAACTCCTGGCGACGAGCTCTTCATTTTTGTTCAGTTTCCAATCAATTATGAAAACTTTCATTTTCGAGCTTTTACACTGAGCACCTAATCATTCCTCCCCACTAGAAGCCTTTTGGACCCAAAAATCTCTTTGATTATTGATCATGTGGATGAGGTGATGCAGGGGCATTAGACACTAGCCAGCAATGTAGGAAGTTTTGTCCACATGTTGTGGCTAGGAGGGTTCGGAATCACTTGAATTGTAACAGCTAGGTGTCAATACCTTAGCTCACTGTATTATTTAGATTAGTTAGAGTTGTAGAAGTCGAACAGTTAGGTTCGATCCAGCTGTCAGTTCAGTTATTGGAATAAGTTGTAATTAGACCTTTGATTTCTAGAACGGTCCTCTCAGAGGAACCGAAGAGTCATATGTTTATGTGTATAAATGTAATCCTCAGATGTATGAAGAGGGGAGTAGAGAAGGAGAGAGGGAAGATTCTGCAATCAATCTATGTGTTCACAATTGCTTCCAATTGAATAATTTCAGCGCGCATTGTCTTAGAGTCTTTTTGAGTGCGCGCATTGTCTTAGAGTCTTTTTGAGTCCTTGATTATGAAGAATTGTTTGATTGTGAGGTGATTGAGCTCTGTGCATGTGTAATTGAACTACTGTATAACTTACACATATCTCTGTCCATTGTTTCTCAAATTTCAACCGAACAACCCTGTGAATTGAACCGCGCAGGCGAGGCCTGTGTGAAGGATCCACGGTCACGAACACAGTCTAAACAGGAAACCTCTCGAGACCGAGTGTTTCTTTCGGAACCTGACCCGAAGATTAGACGTGAGTTAAAAACCAAGGGGAATAACGTAACCCCGGACAAACCCTGGTAAGGCACTGTACAAAACCACTAGTAGATTTGCGAAGGCGGATTTCCCATATCGTACTGCTTTTGGGTGAATATGCGGTATTTCCTTATTGCGAGCGATTCCATAGACCCGTTGACGCGTGGCTAGGTGGACCCCCGGAAAACCACTGTTCAGAGCGCACCATCACGCGTTAACATTCGTACCAGGAGGTCGAGCGATATGCGTACAAGTCGTTGATTTGGGAGAGGGCCATCGGACGGTGATCACACGTTGGACTTGCCCGGAGTTTAACCAAGGTGCGCGGAGGATAGCCAGGTACGATATGAGTGCTTGATTGGGTGATTGGACGTATAGGTGGGCCCAGAGTCGAGGGTTATTATAAGTCATTTGTATTAAAATAAAGTGCGAAGGGTTAACTTTGGTTAAAAAGGTTCGGAGGTAAATACATAGGCTGGGAGATATAATTAAACATTCGAAGTCATAAACAAAAGAAAATAAAAGATCCACGAGAACGGTTGACCATCTCTCCTTGGGGCTGACTTTCAGCATTGTTGCGTCATTTGTGGTATCAGATCCATTGTTTTAAGGTTGTTTTTGCAGAAGAGCTGACATGGCGATCCGAGTTGGTAGAGGTGCTGGCAGAAGGAGGCCCGTTGCCAATGCAGAGGTGTTGGGGATGTTACAGAGGGTCGAGGCCAGAATGGATGCCATGGAGCGAAGACAGCCCAGAGATCCGGAAGACATCAGTGAACCTGAAACAGAAGAATCTGAAGAGAATGTTGAGATTCCTTTTGACACGAGGCTCCTTAGAACTGTTATGGGGTTTGCAGTTAAGCCCAAAATTGAAGTGTCGAGTTATGCAGGGGGACTGAATCCAGAGAAACTGGTGGATTGGATAAACGAAATGAATAAGTGCTTTGATTATGAAGAAATAAGTGAAGATAAAAGGGTCAAGTTTGTAGTAACAAAGCTGAAAAGACATGCTGCACTTTGGTGGGATGGAGTGCAGGCAGAAAGGAGGAGAGTTGGCAAGCAACCTATCAAGAGCTGGACCAGAATGATGGCTAAATTAAAAGGTAAATTCTTGCCTGGTGATTATCAGCTGACATTATATAAGCAAATGCAGAACCTAAGACAGAGGTTGCTAACAGTAAAAGAATACACAGAGGAATTCTACAGAGTGAGCATAAGGGTTGGGCAATTTAAGACACACCAGAGAAGACTGCCAGATACGTGAATGGTCTCAAGTTGGAGATCCAAGATGAGATTGGTCTCCTATCTCCTAAGACAGTGGAAGAGGCCTACCAGATGGCCTTGAAAGCAGAGGAGAAACTCTTGAGGAAATTGTCTGCCAAGAAGAGAGGTACTTTCCGGGGGAAGGGAAGTCAGGGTGGTAGAGGAAAGCCTGCTACACCCAGGGATGGAGCTAACAGTGGCTCACCTCATAATGCATCTACAGAGGATGATGCAAGGGGCAGAAGGGGTACTTATAGAGGAAAGGGGAGAGGAGGCAGAGACAGGGGCAGAGGTAGAGAATTGAGGTGCTATAGATGTCAGCAAGTGGGACATAAGCACTATGAGTGCCCAGAGAATGTGGGTGTTGGTCCAAGAAATGCTATTGTTGCCCAGGCTGGAGAAGAGGCAGAGTTTGAAGAAGAAATTCTTCCAGAGAGGGGAGAATCCTTGGTGGTAAATAAGGTCCTGTTGAAGCAAGCCAAAGAGGTCACTGAGCCTGCAAAAAGGAAGACTTTGTTTAGGAGCATATGCAAAGTCCAAGGGAAATGCTGCCAGCTAATCATTGATAGTGGCAGCACAGACAATCTGGTTTCCACTGAGGTAATAGAAAAGTTGAAGTTGAAGACAAGGGAGCATCCAACTCCCTACAGGGTGTCCTGGCTGCACAAGGGGCACCAGCTGGTTGTAAAAGAGCAGTGTGAGATAGAGCTGCAAATGGGCAAATACAAAGATAAGGTCCTGTGTGATGTAATGCCCATGGATGTGTGTCATATACTGTTGGGTAGACCTTGGCAGTTTTACAAAGCAGCAGTGCATGATGGCAAGAAGAATACTTACAAGTTCTTCAAGGATGGGGTCCATCATACATTGATACCCATGGAAGAAGGGGAGCCATCCAGCAGAGTGATTGACCCAAAAACCTTGTTGCTAAGCGGGAAGGAATATCTGCAGCAGATAGAAGAAGAAGAGGTAAGTTTTTCTTTAGTTTGCAAACCTAAAGTAGTTCTTACTTCTACAAAGATTTTTGATTTACCAGTAGAAATCCAAGAGATGTTAGATGACTACTGTGACATTGTTGTGGATGATTTACCTGATGAGCTACCACCTGTGAGGAAGATCAGCCATCAGATAGATTTTATCCCTGGTTCAAATCTGCCAAATAAGGCAGCCTACAGAATGACTCCCAAGGAAAATGAGGAAATCAGGAGACAAGTACAGGAGTTGGTAGACAAGGGGTTGATTAGAGGAAGTTTGAGTCCATGTGCAGTACCAGCAGTATTGAGCCCAAAGAAAGATGGAGGCTGGAGGATGTGTACTGATTCCAGAGCAATTAATAAGATCACAATCAGGTACAGATTCTGTTTGCCCAGAGTTGAGGATTTGATGGACTGTTTGAGTGGTGTTAAATATTTCTCAAAGATAGATTTAAAAAGTGGATACCATCAAATTAGAATAAGAGAGGGTGATGAGTGGAAAACTGCCTTTAAAACAAATGAAGGACTGTATGAATGGATGGTAATGCCTTTTGGGTTGTCAAATGCACCTAGCACTTTTATGAGTCTTATGAATGAAGTATTGAAAGAGTTCATTGGTAAATTTGAAATAGTGTATCTGTATGATATATTAGTTTTCAGCAGAACTAAAGAAGAACATTTAAGGCATCTTAATCATGTCTTGAAGAAGCTGCACCAAGATAAATTGCTGATAAATTTGAAGAAATGCTCATTCATGAAAGAAGAGTTGGTGTATTTGGGTTTTGTTGTTTCTGCAGAAGGATTGATGATGGACCCAGAAAAGGTCAAAGCAATTGTGGAGTGGCCTTCACCCAGGAATGTTTTTGAGGTAAGAAGTTTCCATGGACTTGCTAGTTTTTACAGAAAGTTTATAAGAAACTTCAGTAAGATCAATGCACCCATAATTGAGACAATAAAGAAGAGCAAATAGCCATTTAAGTGGACTGCTGAAGCAAAAAGAAACTTTAAAGTTTTGAAACAAAAGATAACGGAGAAGCCTGTTTTGATCCTGCCTGATTTTACTAAACCATTTCAAGTAAAATGTGATGCCGGTGGAGAGGCCATTGGAGCTGTGTTGAGTCAGGATGATAGGCTTGTGGCATATTTCAGTGAAAAGCTGAATGACACCAGAAAGAAGTATTCCTCTTATGAGAAGGAATTCTATGCAATTGTTCAAGCACTGAAGAAGTGGAGACATTATCTGATGTCCAAGGAATTTGTATTATATTCTGACAATCATGCTTTGCAGTATATTGTACAGCAGCCCAAGTTGAAACATAAGCATGCTAAATGGGTTGAGTATCTCCAAGGTTTTAATTTTGTTTTGAAACATATAAGTGGCCAAGCCAATAAAGTAGCTAATGCTTTGAGTAGGAGGCACATGCTTGTTCAAGAAACAAATTTTGAAGTTGTAGGATTTGATTTTCTCAAAGAATTGTATAAAACAGATCCAGATTTTAAAGAAGCATTTGAGGCATGTAGTAACCCTGTTTTAACAGATAGAAGCCAGTGGCTGGATTATTTCCTACAGGAGGACTTGTTATTCAGAAGAAGCCAACTGTGTGTACCAAAATGTTCCATGAGAGAAAATTTGATCAAAGAGAAGCATAGTGGTGGACTTGCTGGACACTTTGGTACTGATAAGACTTATGAGTAGCTGAGTCACTTCTATTACTGGCCCAAGATGAGAGTAGAAGTGGATAAGTTTGTGAAGAATTGCAAAATCTATCAGTATGCTAAAGGAAGGAGCCAGAATGCAGGATTGTACACTCCCTTGCCTATTCCAGACAGGCCTTGGGACATGGTGAGTATGGATTTTGTTATAGGATTACCCAAGACTCAGAGAGGGAATGATGCAGTCTTTGTTGTAGTGGACAGATTCTCCAAAATGGCGCATTTTATTCCATGCTATAAAACTAGTGATGCCACCCATGTTGCTAATTTGTTCTTCAAAGAAGTTGTGAGATTGCATGGGTTGCCAAAGAGTATTGTTTCAGACAGAGACACCAGATTTGTGGGTCACTTTTGGAGGACACTGTGGAAGAAACTTGGCACCAAACTGAGTTTCAGCTCAGCTTATCATCCCCAGACTGATGGACAAACTGAGGTAGTGAATAGGAGTCTGGGAAATTTGTTGAGAATTCTTGCAGGAGAGCATCCCAAGCAGTGGGATCATATTTTGCCTCAGGCAGAATATGCATATAATGACTCACCAAACAGGAGCACAGGGCAGAGTCCATTTCATATTGTTTATGGAATGCACCCCAGAGGAATATCATAGTTGAGAAATTTGGGGAAGGCAGAGCTAAGGAGTGCAGATGGTGAGGAATTTACTTCCGAGATCCAGGCCATACATGAACAAGTGAAACATCAACTACAAGGCAGCAGCATCAGATACAAAAGTAGAGCATACTTTAGCAGAAAAGAAGTTCATTTTGAAGTAGGAGATCTGGTTTTGGCACACTTGAGAAAGGAGAGATTCCCAAAGAAGCAGTATAACAAATTGAAGTTAAAAAAGATTGGGCCATGCAAGATACTTAGGAAGTTTTCTGCAAATGCTTATGAGATTGAATTACCTCCTGGTGTTGGAATATCTCCCATTTTTAATGTTGCAGATTTGTACAAGTATGAAGATGATGGTGCAGAAGAAAGATCAGCAGACAAGGAACAGATCGAGTGGAGGGAACAGCTACCTCCAGCGCAACTACTGCAACCAGAGAAGATATTGGATAAAAGACCATTCAGAAGGACCAGAGGACAAGAGTACTTTCAGTACTTGATCAAATGGAAGGACAAGCCAGAGGAAGATGCCACTTGGATGACTGAAGGGATGTTTCAGAAGATAGGCAGATCAGTGGAAGGGCTCATGGACAGGAGCCCATGAAGAAAATTGCCCTCGGGAGTCTGATGCAGGGGCATTAGACACTAGCCAGCAATGTAGGAAGTTTTGTCCACATGTTGTGGCTAGGAGGGTTCGGAATCACTTGAATTGTAATAGCTAGGTGTCAATACCTTAGCTGACTGTATTATTTAGATTAGTTAGAGTTGTAGAAGTCGAACAGTTAGGTTCGATCCAGCTGTCAGTTCAGTTATTGGAATAAGTTGTAATTAGACCTTTGATTTCTAGAATGGTCCTCTCAGAGGAACCGAAGAGTCATATGTTTATGTATATAAATGTAATCCTCGGATGTATGAAGAGGGGAGCAGAGAAGGAGAGAGGGAAGATTCTGCAATCAATATGTGTGTTCACAATTGCTTCCAATTGAATAATTTCAGCGCGCATTGTCTTAGAGTCTTTTTGAGTTCTTGATTGTGAAGAAATTGTTTGATTACGAGGTGATTGAGCTCTATGCATGTGCAATTGAACTACTGTATAACTTACACATATCTCTGTCCATTGTTTCTCAAATTTCAACCGAACAACCCTGTGAATTGAATCACGCAGGCGAGGCCTGTGTGAAGGATCCACGGACACGTACACAGTCTAAACAGGAAACCTCCTGAGACCGAGTGTTTCTTTCGAAACCTGACCCGAAGATTAGACGTGAGTTAAAAACCAAGGGGAATAACGTAACCTCGGACAAACCCTCGTAAGGCACTATACAAAACCACTGGCGGATTTGCGAAGGCGAATTGCCCATATCGCACTGCTTTTGGGTGAATAGGGGGTATTTCCTAATCGCGAGCGATTCCATAGACCTGTTTATGCGTGGCTAGGTGGACCCCCGGAAAACCACTGTTCAGAGCGCGCCATCACACGTTAACGTTTGTACTAGGAGGCCGAGCGATATGCGTACGAGCCGTTGATTTGGGAGAGGGCCATCAGACGGTGATCGCACAATGGACTTGCCCGGAGTTTAACCAAGGTGCGTGGAGGATAGCCAGGTATGATACGAGCATTTGATTGGGTGATTGGACGTAGAGGTGGGCCGAGAGCCGAGGGTTATTATAAGTCATTTGTATTAAAATAAAGTGCGAAGGGTTAACTTTGGTTAAAAAGGTTTGGAGGTAAATACATAGGCCGGGAGATATAATTAAACATTCGAAGTTGTAAACAAAAGAAAATAAAAGAGCCACGAGAACGGTTGACCATCTCTCCTTGGGGCTGACTTTCAACATTGTTGTGTCATGAGGGTATTGTTCTCTCACCCTTCTAGCCTCTATCCACTGAAATTTTCCCATTTTCATCAATTGGAGCTTTTCATGAAAACTTAACTTTTTCCTTGACTCTTGCGACCTTCTCTTGCTGTCATTGACACCGTCATGCTACAATTCCCATGAATTTGTAAAGAAGCAAGCTATTCTTGCAGAAACACAATTGTTCCTATGTTGGTCATCAATCAAAGGAAACTTAAAAACTGTCTCACCTTGCATAATGTCATCATGGCGATTCTTAACCTATCTCGATTTTTACTTGTGTTGACTCTTGACCAAGTATCTTCGCCATTGCCATGTACCCTTTGGAAACCAAAAACAAGCATTTGTGGAACCCATGCCTTCTTTGTCAAATTGCTTTGTCGCTTTCTCTTTGACCTTTGTACTCTCTTGCACTGACATCTTGTTTCCAACACTGCTCAACACTGATGTTGACTGTTGCAAATGTTTTACATCTTGTTCACGTCCTTTCAAAGGCAACCTATTAGAGTCCCGAAACATCTCATTACAAGCATAAGCAACGTTAATGAAATTAAATTGTTCGTTCGATGCATCTTTTTGAAAGGTTTGATTTAAAACATCTCTATGTTTGATCATCAACAATGTATAATTCTTACTTGCATTCAGTATCCTCTTCATTTCTCCTGTATGTATAAGAGACAAAATTGTATTTTTCTTATGAGCTCTAACTATGTACTCAATTCCATCTTTTAACAAGTGATACTTATTCTCATGGTGATGAAATACTACTTTCCTATCATAAAGATAAGGACTTCCCAAAATAATACTTGATATCTCAAGCGGCACCACATCAAGTTCAACTTCATCAAGAAAGTTTGAATTGATGGCGAATCTTAGTATGCACTTCCTTGTAACCTGCAGGTTTTCATTCTTGCATATCCACCCTAAAGGATAAGGTATTGGATGTCTAAAAGTTTCAAGTTCTAGCTGCTTAACCAAGTCTTCGTAAATCAAGTTAGCTTGCGACCCACTATCAAAAAGTGTGTCTATCTTTGTATGTTTAGAGACAACTCTAATATGGAAAAGCTATATTCTTGTATCTTCATCTTGTGTGGCATTGGAACAAGTTGAAGAACTAGTGCTTGATATGTTCTTACCTTTAAAATCCATGGCTGTAATCTTTGTTTCATCTCCTGAATCTGGCCCTAAGTCATGTTCAATTATAGCAACACTTTTATCCTTTTCTTTGGCTTTCAGTTTGTTTGGCTTCAACTCTAGATGAAGTTGCCAACAATGGTCTTCATCATGGCCATTCTTCAAAAAATGTTTACATGTGAGCTTCTCCTTCTCTCTTTTGACAGAGCTATTGTCTTTCCTCTTCCATAAAACTTGTCCTTTCCTTTACCCTCACTATCACTTTTCTCATCTATGTTTTGTTTCCCTCTTGCTTCTAAATGTGTGGCTTGAACACAAACCTCATCTATGTTTGTGCGATTAAACATGAGAACAATGTGCCTAAGGTAACTGTGCATACCCCCAATGTACTTTAACAAAGTTTCTTGAGAATATAAGTTAATACCCAAAACAAGAGCTCTTCTCCTAAATTCATAAGTATAATATTGCACACTTTTCCCTTTCAGTTGTCTAAAATTTTTCCAATCCATAATGCCCTTTTACATGTAAGCTAAGGGATAGAATTGCATTTTAATGGCAGCAATAAAACTTGACCAAGACATAGAGATCTTACCATATTTTTTAATCTCTTCTTGAGTCCTTGCTTCCCACCATACAAGTGAAAATCCTTCCATCCTCAAAGAAGCCAATTGAATCTTTGTGTCATCTTCATGAAGGTTCTGAATTCTGCAATACACCTCCAATTGACATATCCAATTGTCTAATCTTTTTGCATTTACCTCGCCATTATACATTGAAAGCTCAAATTTGACATCAAGTTTGAGTAAGGGTGTTTTTCCTTTTGTGGCATTTGAGTGAGTATTGGTAGTTTTTGTGGTGGAAGTGGAAGATGATACTGATGGTGATGATGAGGATGATGATGAAGATGGTGGAGATGGAGGTGGCTTTCCTCCACTGCCCTTTGAATCCTTTTCTTCGTCCTTCTTATCATCTAAAGTTCCTTCTCCATGTGGAGGCTTAGAACCCTTTCCTACCATCCCAACAGTAAATGCATCAAACATAATTTTAACCATCCTCTTTATGTCATTGAAGTATTTATTGACATCAACCTCTTCTGAATGACCTTCAATTTCTCCAACACCTGACATGATGGCTATGGATTCAAGCTCATCTTTTGGTGCTTGTACCTCTTCAATCTCAGCTTCTTAAGATAAAACTTAAGGTGCTTCAAGTGCAGCTGTGAGTAAAAATTTGGGTGGAGATGGTGCCCTTGTGGCTCTCCTTATTTTGGTCCTAATCTCAAGACTTGCAACCAACAATATCCCTTCACCTCTCTGCAGTTTCAATCTTGTAAGCATCACAATTTTGCAACCATTAAAACCTTACTTGCACAAAACTCAAGCAACTATCAAGAAAATAACCTTAGCAACCTTTCAACCAGGCTCTGATACCAACTTGATCTTAATTTGAATGTTAGTTTTGCTGTGCTAATTTCATCTTCAAACTTAAAATTTAATTTTCTGATCTTATGCTTGATATGCATAGGTTTCTTTGGTGTTTATGAGTGTTAAACAAGTAAATGAGCTGAGTTTTTAAAAAAGATTCAAGAGCATAAAGCCTGAAATACATATGCTGAACAACAACAAAAACAAGTACAACAAACCATCACAATTGATCCATTAACACAGTGTTTTGATGAAGGAGTTCATCCCTCTCGGGCTACATCTCCTTGGTCCAGCTTCCATGGCTTAGGCCTCTATATTAGCTCAAAAGTGCAAAAATTTATGTTTACATTCACCTACAGCTCCTAAAACCTGCTTCAATGAGTCCATAACGTCCAAATCTATCATAAATGACTCTTCTTGCTCTCAATTTGGTCGAAAATTGCAAGAGATATGGCCAAAACCATTTTTCCTAGTAAATTGCCTCCAAAACTAGAGAAGACTCCAGTTAGCACCGCCAAAGTTGAGGGCAGCTCCGAATTCAAGGGTTTCGCCGAAAATCCCGTCATATTAATCTCGGGTTTAATTAATTGTTAAGCGCATTTAAGAGTGGATAAACATGGCTTAACTGCGCATAAGTGTAGTTTAATATAAAGTAAGGGTTAGCAATTTTAAACCGAGATTATTATAATCAATCCGCATTAACACTTTAATCCTCCGTTGCATTCAGCCAAGGTTTTTCTTCCAATAATCTTCCGCTCTGCCTGTGGTTTTGGTAGAAGGGTTGCATGGGGAGGCGGCTAGCCCCCTCCAAATCCCTGCCGCTCATTACATATCACCATAAATATAAGTTGAATGCATAGATTGTTAAGAGCGTTTATGGTGACCCATTGATAAAGGCCGAGAGTATTGTGGCGGAGGTAGTGGGGTCGACCCCGATCTCCGCCCATCTCATATATATTTTGCACCGAATTACCATAAGGTTTAAAACCTTATAATAATGCAGCATATATATTATACCTTCAGACTTTGTAATATTTCACAGTCAGACCATAGCATATGTTGATAATTCGAACTTTGCCATATGATTTCGGAGTTCGACCCATAAAAATGAAATTTGAATTTCAGATAGGGTCCACCAGAGGGGGCACGTGGCGGCCCCTGACTGCACCATGTGTCAACCTCTCGTTGGGCTGTCCCTCAACCATATATAAAAAAAATCTCATTCAACCTTAGGAGCAAATTCCTAAAAAAAATCACCTTCAAACCAAATTGGCGAATCCTATAGTGACACTTGTCACAGTGTCATTGGGAGAAACTGAAGAATATTCCCAGAATATACCTTGTATGCTGACTGTGCTGCCATGTCATCAACCTGACACTGTTCTGCAAATTATTTAGCTGTTTAGGAAAATGAACAACAGGCTCTATCTTCTTCATCCGGACTCTGTTTTCAATGAAATGAATTGCGTCGGATTCCTGGCGACGAGCTCTTCGTTGTCGTTAAGTTTCCAATCAATTATGATCACTTTCATTTTTGAGATTTTACACTGAGCACTTGATTATGTGTTGATAAACCTTGGTGATTAAGACACTCAATAATGTGTGACCTAGAATGGGCATGGGGTCAAACTCATAACTCTCCTCCAAACCACTGACAATCTACCAATAATGCAATTGTCGCCCCTTAGCATATGAAACTTTCCCCCATGTCTAGACCTTAGGGGATTTCCGAGGTTTAATTCGACCTCCCCCCTTATGGAAAAAGGTACTCCATTGCAGGTTGGTTTAGGGACTCCATAGGTAGCCACCTCCACTCGCTAGTCTGTGAGGGGTTCCACAGATGAGAATCTCCACCCTCACTCAGTTCATGGACTCCAAAAGTAATCCACCTCTACCCACTAGGTAGTGAGGGGCTCTAGAGATGAGAACCTCCACCCTCACTCTGTTATGGGATTCCAAAGGTTTACCTCCACCCTGCGGTTGCTGCTTTAGTAGCTCCACCCAATGTAGGGAATCCAGAGTCTATTGCAATTTGAGTACCCATCGAGGAGACTAGTCTACGATAGCAAGAGGTATGCACTCTCCACCCACTAGTCTTTAAGAGATATCAAGAGCAAAAGCCTCCACCCACTTATGTAAATTCCCTTTAAGTAATGCTCTTATAATGAGTCATACGTCCTATTAAGTTCGAAGACCAAATATTCCATGGGGTTTAAGTCTCATCTTATTGAAATAACTAGGTTCGGTCTTCATAACGATAGATGTAATCATGATTTTATGTATTTAATGAAAAGAGAAAAAAAGGTATTATTGTAAGTCTTGAGGCATGGTTTTCATGCTCAAGAGAATTTATTTATAGATTGAAGCACCCATTGAGTGCTTTTAGGTTTTTTATAAAGTCATTGAGTCATTTTCATGTTTGAATGACCCATTTGGGCATGTTACATATTGTAAAGAAAAATTTATCAAGTCATAATCTAGTCAATGGACCCTCCAAGACCTCGTCATGGCACAAAGTTCAAGTCGGCCTAAAGGAAGCAATTTGACCCTATGTGAAGTGAAGAAGAGGAAGACTAAAGAAAGAGAAAAAGTCAAAGTTTTGGATTTGGTTTTGGGCTACTTCTCTCCACACGTGCTAAGGAATTAGGGCACATATTGTTGCAGTGAAGCTGAGTTGTATAATTGAAGTTAGGTCACCAAAAAGAGTTGTTCCAGAAGCAAATTCTCTAGGAGAGAAAATCTACCAAGCAAAGAAGAGAAGTTGCAATTTCTGGGCATATTGAAATTGTAGTTGCAGTTGCAATTTATGGGCATATTGAAATTGTAGTTGCAGTTGCAGTTTCTGGTTGCAGCCATAGTTGTTGTTTATGGGAAATTCGAAGTTATAGTTGCAGTTGCAGTTGCAGAGTTGGTTGAAGTTGATGGAAGGAGAAGCTATTCAAAGAGGAAGCATTGACTTGGTCTTGGAGGGTTTCTTGGTCAAGGGTATAGGTCTTGGAATTCGTCAATTGAAGATTCTATAAGAAGAAGAATTCATGTGGGTTTTCCTCTCAGGTTGGAGAGGTTTTGGTCCTGGCTGATCACCTACATCTTATGTCATTTGTCTCATTTTTCTTTATGGTTTGGTAGTTGTTTGATGAAGAAGAACACATAATAATAATCAAGTACAAGAAGAACCTAATTAAGAAAAGTAAAAAGTCCTCACAAGCAGTTATCATTAAAAGAGAAATCATCTAATATCTCTGCCATAGATTTCTCAATGCATCCCTGGTTTGAAGTCTCTTGCAACTTTCACAATTGTTCCAGGATAATGTTAAAGCTTCAACCATTCTATATGTTCGTAATAAGTACACAAAACATCGTATCAATTAGGGCATAAGCATTCCATATGGTTCTAATAAATCCAAGTATTGATAAGTTTAGTTGTTATAGTTCTACTGTCTATCATTTCAAGAAATCCTTATCTTGTTAGTAGCAAGAATTGAACATTCAAGAGGAATCATGAAAAACAACAAGATAAGAGAAACAAATCATACCCTTTTCAACATTTCAATAAGAGGACAAATGATTAGTACGATGGAGCTAAGGAATCACAATCTAGGAATCGAGAGCATACCTGGTTGCAGTAAGGACAGAGTGCCATCTAGAGTACAACCATGACTCGAATTATTGGGCAGAAGGGTGAAATGAGCATGTGTAACCTTTTGTTGTAAATGTACACTCCATCACATGCCTTATAGTGTAGCACATTTCTCCCCTGTTGCGAGTCCCTTCCCTTTCTTCGCTACTGCCTTCTATCTGTCTCACTGCCAACCTTTACTTCTGGCTCTTCGTGCCTCCCCTCTCTTCTACTGACTCCCTCATTTCTACTATTCAACTCCTACTCATGGTAGTTAGGGCACAACCCTATTGGAACAGTCAGAGGTGTGCCCTTATCCCCGCTTAGCCTTGTCATCGTTGATGGGTTTGTAGGCTAGTAATTTTTTTTGCCATTTGGCACTTTCCTCAAGGCTCATTCTCGGATCAACAAAATGTGTCGACAAATATCCTCCACCATGTGCTAAGAATCATGTAATATGTGCCGATGGTTGGAGATTCATTCATTGCACCGCGAACCTCATGCCTATGAGCCTATTCCTATTTATTCATTCCCACTTGTTGAATTAAATCCACTAGATCAGGTTTATGTTGAATCATTGTATTGTGTTGCTTTTGAGGCTGGATGAGGATTGGCCCTTCGTGCGATGCATATACTACCTATAAGGTTTGGTATCTTGCAAGGTAGAATCCATAGGGCTATGTGAAGAGGAGCTCCTTGCACATGAGGAAGTATTATTGAATTGAAGCCCTAAAGCACCAACGATGGCTAACAACGCAACCTGGACGTGAAAAATGTGAAGTACAGGTCCCAAACACTTCCCTCCAACACAATAGTAGCATCTTCCTGGTCTATGAGGTGGCGACCCAACATATTGCGGAGAGACCACACATTATCACTAGTGATGCCCATCTCCTAGGCCTCTCGGTCTGCATCGATAGTGATGCGAGATGTTATCATCAAATTGTTTTTCAACCAAGGGTCGATAGTGAAGAGGGATGCTATTATCATATTGTTCAATGCCTTGGTTGTGTGAGGGAGGGAGACGTGGTTTGCCTCTGCCTATCCTTCCCTAATGAGGTCTGCCACACTCCCTCACCATAATGACTACAAAAGGATGTTGTAACCAACCCCTTTGTCACATGTTGCCTTCAATTGTTTACAACCAACATTCTTGCTTTTTGTTGCCCAAGCTTCTAACATTCTTTACATTCTTCGTAGGTGGGCTATTACAACCATTAGGTGGACATGTGTACCATAACCTGATGGGCCATAAATGCTTAGTCAAGAGGAGCTTGTCACCATCACAATCTCTTAAATTATAGATAAACAAGAGACAAGCCCGAGACGCCACCATTCCCTTAGAGTAAATATTTTAGATGCATTAATCATGAAGATGATTAATGCATCCTCTACTTTGTAGACACTCAGAAAATATAATAAATAAAATTTTAATTAATATATATATAAATTAAAAAAATTAATTTTAATGGTATTTTTTAATAAATATTTTCTTCACTAATATATAAGCTTAAAAAATAATAAAATATGACATCACCAAATAAGAACAACATTATGACATTACGAGTATTTAACCATTAACCTCATAAGTGACCTTGCATTCATCCCAATGCCTCGATGAGATTTAACACTGGACACTGAATCATACAAGACGGAAACCTTCACGTCTGACCCACCCAAGACGTCTGGTTCTCGGCGGGATTTGTCCATAAGTGCTCTAATCTAGATTTTCACAGAAGTATTTTCACAGATTTTCACAGATTTTCACAGAAGTATCAGAAGCGTGCTTGTAAGGGTAAGTATCAGAAGTCGAGTTTACCCATTGCGAAACAATCCGCAGGGCCACATTAGATTTTAAACAGGGTGACAAATTTGATGTTACAAGGAGTTGCAGCCAGGTGATAAGAAACAAAACCTTCGTGTAATGCGGTCTCGACAATTTACAGGATTTGGGGTTTAGGCACATCTCTGTTTGGGTTCTCCTCTGTAATGAAACTGCAGCAGCTTGTCAATATCACCCTAGAATGACATGAGACAAACGTAAACGTAAACTAAAAGCATGTGTTATGAATAACCTGACGGGATATGCTCCAGGATCAACGAGCAGAGGATTTGTCCTTTGATTGATTTAATTTCATCATTATTTTACTCCGCGTTATTATTGCTATGGATCATGATTTGGCAACATCCATCTAGCTGAGAAGAAATCCGCCATTCTGGGGCAGCGGGCACTTCTAGAAAGAATATGCAATCCATAAATGGGATTTTTTAATGTATGGTTCTTCGTCAATTTTATACAGAGGACAGAGGACAGGGACAGAGCAGCAAGGGCAGAGCATAGAGGACAGGGACAGTGGGCAGAGCAGCAAGGGCAGAGCAGCTAGTTTTCAGTGGATAGCGGGCAGAGCAGCAAGGACAGAGCAACAAGTTTTCAGTGGTCAGACCAACAGAGATTGAAGAGTTAAGCATAAAACAAAGGGTCAGTTTTGGGCAGAGATTTTGATTTCCCTTAATATCATCATGAGAATGGAACAAGAAACTTTAGAACCCGTAGAAACAAATGATATAGGGCAAGTGAAAATTGCCTCATCAACGAAAACTGGGAAGTGGGTTTGGGTCAATGCCAAACAATATCAGGGCATTTTAAAAAGGAGACTAGCTCCTCTAAAATGGGAGCAGACAAAGAAGAAAAAGTCTCAAAGGGAGAGTATTGTTCGCAAGAAACAACATTCAAACAAGTTTTCTTCGCAAGCATGTGGCAACAAGTCCAAAGGAAAAGGAAAAGTTAGTGATGAGTAAGCTTTATATAGTCCCACATCCACACCTCTCACTTGGTCATCTGACCTTTATGTGAGAGAACTCTTAAATGTAAAAGAAAGGTTGGAAGTAGTAGAAGCTAAAGCGCTGGAAAGAGATTGTACAATCCATATAATAACAGCTGAAAATCAGGCTTTAGCAGAAAACAACAAAGTTCTGAAGGAGCAAGTGTCATTACTGCAGGAAGCTCTCCGAATAGGGAAAACAGAATGGCAACGCATCAAAGCGAAGGTGCAAAACATGAAAAAATTTGCAGTGGAAAACACAGAGGTGATGAATGCGAAGCCACCCCAGGATAAGGGGAAAGCAGTTGCTCAAATAGACAACAATGAAGAAACATCAAGAGAAGGGAGGAAAGAAGATCCCACAAAACTTTCCAAAACTTGGGCTCAAGTTGTTGGCAATTTTGCTAAGAGGGAAGGAGAAACAAACATCCAGGTTAACAACATGCAAGATAGAGAAAGCAAGGAAAGACTGGATAGAGCAACAAACATAATTATTAAAGGGGTGAAAGAGTATGGTAAAAATGAATGTACTCTTGACCTTGCAAGAGACTTCTTAAAAGACAAACTCCAATGGCAAGGACAAGTATGTCAAGCATGGAGAGTAGGTAAGCTCAACGGTGAGAGAGCCAGGCCCATAAAAGTCATCTTGCCCAACTTGCATGATAAAGATATCATTCTGAGAAAGAAGCAACTCTTAAGGGGTTCTTGGTTTTTTATAGAAGAAGATTTAACTGTAAGACAACAAGAGGAAAGGAGGGATGAAATGACAAAAGTTAGGGCAGCAAGAGATGAGGGAAAAAGGGCATGGATTTATAAAGGTAAAGCCGTGATTGCGCAATTTGGACCTCCTTCCAAAACAATGCAACAAAATGATAACAAAGAAGAGGCAACAAACTCTTTAGCAAGAAATGAGGAAGAAAGGTCATTATGGGCAAGCAGGGACAAAGACTCAACTGTGAGTCTTGCATGTCAAAAGAAATAGCAATCAAGTCTTACCCAGGTTTCCTTAAGATTAGTTTGTTGGAACTGCAGGGGTTACCCATGGAGACGAGGACCTGGGTTAGGGCCTATTGCGGAAAGTAGAGACATAATTTGCCTCATAGAAACACATGAGCATGAAGGGTGTAAGACACCTTTGTTTGAAGGGTATTGGAAGATAGCAGTGTGGAACAAGGCAGCAGGGAATGGCAAAGGGCACGGGGGTATCATGGTATTAGTAAGAGAAAAAGAAGGTCGTTTCATTCAGCTAGAAAAAGAAGACCCAAATAAACAATTTGTTTGGCTTAAAATATCGGAAAATGGAAATCTCATTAGAATTGCAGCATGCTATTTTGCACCGCAAGTTTCAAAAATCTACAAAAGTAGAGGGCTTGACCACAAAGATCCCTTTGCAGCCCTAAAAATGGATATTGCAATATATTCTCAGCTAGGTGAAGTCCTTATAGTGGGGGATTTCAATGCTAGAACTGCAAGTGAACAAGCTAGCATTCTTTGTTGTAAAGAAGACAATGACCCTATCTGGCTTACAGAAGAGAGTAATCATCAGTGGAAACGAATTTCAGAGGATAAAGGCTGCAATATCTTTGGAGAACAACTGCTTATGCTATGTGGGGCTTTCGATTTAGTCATTTGTAATGGGTTGACTAAATGGAAAAAGTCCAGTAATTTCACTTGCAATACTTACAATAAAAACTAGGTACGTATTCAATGCCTCCCTCACCTTTAATGAAATCTTGGTACTTGTCATATGTATTAACGTTTAATAACAATATTTTTAATACGGTACTTGGTCTTTAATAATTGTTATAAATATTAACGTTTAATAACAATATTTTTATATCTGTTAAAGTAGGTTATATTGTTTTAAAAAAAAATAAAAAAAATGACATCACAGACATTTAATGAAAACTGGGTAGGTATTCAATGTCTCGATGACATTTAATGAAAACTGGGTAAGTATTCAATGCCTCCATCAAATTTAAGGCTCTCGGTAATGCAGGGGCAGGTTTACTTGTCCGGTTTTACAGAACTTTTATCCTTCGGCACCATAATTTATAGAATCCGTCATTGATGGGGCCTGCTGCAAAGGCTCTCGGTAATGCAAAGGGAGGTTTTGAATTTATACTGAGGATTCTTTCGAGCAGTCCGAGCCAAAGATTTCGGCGAGCGATACAGAATAGGGTAAATTGTATAAGCTTTCAGAAAAATGCAAAGTCCCCAGATAAAAAGGATTTCATCTACATCGAGTATTTTCTCCGTGGAGGAAACAAGCATTTTGAGCTCTTGAAGATCGCCACTGTAGGTTTATTGGTTATCGAGGTCAGATGATTTTTGTTTTATATTTTATGGGTGATTGCATTTGTTTTGCTGTAAACTGCAGTTGGTCTAGTGTTTTCAGGGTTTTGGATTTGGGGTTTCTCAGCGAGAAAGTTGTTTGGTATGGCGGGTTCCGGCTAAAATCAGATTCTGCATGAAGGATCTAAGCCTAACCCTAATCTCAGGTCTTTATGTATGCCTATATACCCGAAGCCCTAATTTTAGGGTATGATGGTCGTTAATAACCCTAAACCGTAAGTTTAGGCCACGGTTTATATCAAATTTTGTTCATTCTAAGCATGCTTGAACGAGAAACTCATTGGAGGCTCATTGGCCCTAAAAACACCGCAAGTTAATAAAATTGCCCGAGGCGATTTGACTTTTTATTATATTCTAAAGTGGGCAATGCTATGAACAGATTTAGCTCGTCCGTAGATAAAAATGATTTCATCTACATCGAGTATTTTCTCCGCGGAGGCAACAAGCATTTTGAGCTCTTGAAGACGGCCACTGTAGGTTTATTGGTTATCGACGTCAGATGATTTTTGTTTTATATTTTCTGGGTGATTACATTTGATTTGATGTAAATTGCAGCCGGTCTAGGGTTTCAGGGTTATGGATTTGGGTTTTATTAGAGAGAAAGTTGTATTGGTATGGCGGGCTTCGAGCAGATCAGGGTTCCGGCTAAAATACGATTCTGCATGAAGGATCTAATCCTAATCGTAACCTCAGGTATTTATGTAGGCTCCGGCTAAAATACGATTCTGCATGAAGGATCTAACCCTAACCGTAACCTCAGGTATTTATGTATGCCTATATACACGAAGCCCTAATTGTAGGGCATGACGGTTGTCCATAACACAAAACTGTAATTTTAGGCATGATAGTTGTCAATAACCTTAAACTGTATTTTTTGGTTCATTTTAAGCAAGATTGAACTTTTGAAGCTCATTGGCCCTAGAGGTGATTTGAGTTTTTAATATATTCTAAAGTGGGCAATGCTCTGGACATATCTTTCAAGGTTCGTTTATGCTTTTAAATATTGAGAGGATTACTAGATAGCCATAACATATTTATTTAGTAGTGTTTTAAGTTCATTTATTTGGTTCTAATGAATTATTTTTGTAATTGGTTATCTTGCTGGGCTTTTGATGAAAATTGAAAATTTAGGTGTACAGAACGACAATAATTTTATATTCGAGAAGGAAGAGGTAATTTTATATTTGAGAAACACCGGATAATTTTACATTTGAGAAACAAGGGGCTTGCAAAACTTCATTTGTCGATGTAAATTTGATATTGTTAATCAATGATAAAGGAAATTGAAAATAATAATGTTCTTGAATTTATCCTTTTGAGGCTCATGCACAACATTGACTCCATAATATCTTATTTGAGTGGATGGAACACGTGGAATATATTTTTCTGCAATTTTCTACTTTATTTTTACTGTATTATATAGCATTCAAATGTTGTTGTCTAGATAACCAAAAACATGTTATCTCAGAAGAGGCATTTAGTCAAGGAAACCGAGTTGATTTATGAGCTCAGTAACTTGAACAAAGCTTAGCCATATGCTATTTTTTTCATCACAATCATCATAAACAAAGTAATCATTAGCCATATATTGGTCAATTCAAGCTCTTTCAGTGCTTAGACCTTGGGGTTATAGATGTTGCCACTTTCGTGCTGCTATTAGAGGTAATTGCTCTATATGTGACTTGTTGGAAGTCTTAGTGACCTTGATGGCTCATGGATGTTGTGCAAGTCCTAGGTGAATTTGGTATAATAGATACCCATCTATTGTGACACCTAAGCCAAAGGTAGGTCGCTTTGTTACCAAGGGGTCATTTATCAATGAAAGAAAAAGAAAAATAATCAAGCTGTGTCATGAAAAAGGGGTATGGTTGTATGGTTGTTTTAGTTGCACCAAAATTCTCTAAAGTGCCTCTCTTTCCCAAAGCATAGATGAAATCAATCGTGAGTTGGTTTAAAGCTTGTTACATCTTAAGTGTTGTTTTTCCATGATACTGGTGCGTAGGTTAGAATCTTAAGTCGCCGACGCTACCAAACCAAGTACCACAACAAGTCTACTTTGCACAACGAAATATTATACAATAGTAAATCTACTAGTGCACAAAATATACACAATTTTACAATAAGCCAACTTCTTTATTTTAATCAATTTGATATTACAACAGTCTAGGTCTCTCGTACCAAGGACAATGGTCCTCAAATATCCACTAGTACAAGAATACAAGATATACTAATGGTCTAGTTGATGTAGTGCACAATCATAACTGCTTTGTTGTATCTTGTACATTGCGGGTCCTTTGCTTCCGTTTTGCAGCACTTGCCTCTATAAATGCAGTAAGTCCTTTAGGCCATTGAGCCTTGGTTGTCCAATCTGCCCTCTAGCAGATCACAAGTCCATCTACAACCAACACATAGGGTTTTCACAATCACTAGTTGCTCTGTCCTTCAAGGCAAACCTCCACCCACTGTTGCTCCTCAAACTCTTTTGGGAATTTTCTTCCCACTATAGTCTTCATGCGCTGCTCCAATGAATACTGACATAGGGCATGAGGGCTACCATCTATCATCATCGAATGTCGATTTTCCAACAATGATCATAGGCTATCCAATATGCTATTGGTTGGCCAAAAGTGCATATGCTTGTATGGGAATCCATCATTCCTCTTAAGCCATGTACTCCACTAAGTCCACCCCCTTTGCATGAACACCATCACAACCAAGTTTCCCCAAGCCAACTTCAAGCTTCCATATAGGAATTCAAGCTGCCCAATGTGGTCTTGTGCTTGATGTCCTCCTTGAAGATGTAATATGCTCCTTCTCTTAAGGACAACTTTCTCCAAGTGAGCAACGTCATCATGTGGTCATCATGAAGGATGTTACTTAAGCTATTAAAGGAACTCCAAGGCCACAAGGAAGAATGCCAAGCAATCACCTAACTAAGGTCGATTAATCACTAATTAAGCAATATCCAATGTGCAATTCCATGACAAGCCATCTCCCATGTGCAAATCCATCTCGAACCATCCAAGGGCTAAACATACACAATGTATCCCAAATCTCATTAAACACCATTAAACATGGTGAAAAGATTTTTGGAGTAACTTGAAAGCTGACAGATTTCTGTGGTGAATATTTTTCCTGAAATGGATTTCACTCACAATAAACTTGGCTAGAGTTAAATTTCAAGAGTTCAAAATAAAATTAAAAATTAAACTATAATATGGATGCGTTAATGACCTTTACCTCTTTTCTTGGCCCTATTGTGGAGGGTCTTCGAATAGCATGTCCAATGGAGCTACAAATTGGTGGTTCCTACACTTGATTTTGTTGGTTGTGCTTGGTTGGTGGGAGTTGGTCGGTCTTGCGCTTGGTCATCCTCCCTATCTAATCTAGCAAATGAATTCTCCATAATAGGTCTCTCACCCTCCTCAACATTGAGTTAGAAGGGGATGAATCACATCCAGGTAAATGGCTTGTACATCAAGTGGGTTCTTCCACTACCCCACCCACAATTAAAGGATGTCATAAACATACATCATAACATTGAGGTGTTGATACTTCGTCTTATTATGCTTTCGTGAGTGTGTTTTTTTCAAAGAAACTCCAATTGTGTTGGCAATCCAAAGCACTAGAAAATTGACTTAGAACACTGATTACAATTTTTTGAAGATTTGATGTTAGTCCATCATAGTTATCCTACCACAAATCTTAAAAAATAGGAAAAAAGAGAATAAGTAAGTTAAATTTCCAAACAATATACTCTTATTAATAAAGTCTAAATGTGAATTTTAAAGCTGAACAATCAATCATACAATTTGAAAGTTGAAGTGAAATTGTTTATCCAACCATATAAATGTTCTTACCCACATTTCTATATCATAGCCAAATAATCCTAGAGCCCTCTTGTAATTCTTTAACTCAAACTATATGGTTGCATGCACCTATAGGTTTAACACCATTTTCTACACACACTAAAGAACTTGAGCAATAATGTTAGTGGTGAAACTTGTAGTGATATTCACTAGAGTAAAACAATGTGAACTTCTTGCTTTGTGAAGTGTGAAATGCTACATGTTGTTTCATATATCATCAATGAAAGCCCATATAATAATGTGCTTGGCCTTTTCCCCTCCCCATGTGTTTTGACTCTTGAGTGAGGTGGAATGAAGTGGATATGAACGAGGAACTTTTTTCACTTAACAAATTATAACTCAACAAGGCAGCCTCATGCAAGCTCATGCGCATTCAACTAAAGCGAAGTGAACTAGAGTGAGGTTAGGTCAACTCTAGTCCAATAAGGGCCATTGAGATGAGATGGCACATGTGCAACATCACGACTATGTGACTTCCATGTCATTGACATAGTGCATCAACTTGTCACCCTACATGGTGACCACCTATTATAAATAGACATACCAAAAATAGAAATCCCCTTAAATATTTAGATATGCTAGGGGAACCTTGCTAAATATAGCACACCTAAAAATAGGCATTACTAAAAATAAAAGGCCCTTGCATGTCAATTAAATTAGGCCTGTCGGATTCAATTTGCCACAACGAGTTTGAATATGTGCTCAGAATCACCATGTGAGTTGTGTAACCTCAATTGCTAAAAATAGTAGTCTCCCATGTTGCCCAAAAATAGCTCACAAGCAAATATGCCATCACCTTTGACATGTAAGCCTTTGAACTCTAATTGCTAAAATAGTAGTGCCCTTCAGAACTAATGAAAGTGGTTATGAAATGTCTTTGGCTCTGATTTGGGCTCAAATCATTGGAAAATATTGCATCTAATCTTTATGAGAACCATCTTTGACTTGTGTGGAAGTTGACTCTACTAGAAAACTCTGAAAGTCGACTTTGAACACTAATCCAGTGAGAGCTAGCTCTTAATCTTCCAATTTTTAAGGGGCAAATTTTGAGGCTCAACATTAGCTACTCAAGGGGAGGATACCCCCTTGAGGGATGTTGAGAACCTCAAAATATTTGCACTTTTAGCTATAGATGATGATCTTTATGAAAATCCAATTCGTAGACCACTATGCTTGTTCATTGGGTGATGGAGTTAATATGCATGGTGCCTTGCCTGATTAATTGAAAGGACAACTTACTGTTACATGCCCATTTGGAACTACTACTTACGGTTTCTCCATCATGTAAACTTCTCCCACTAGAAGATACATTAAAGTCGACACATGGGAGAGAGCCACCTAGTCAGATGTCAATGATCTATTGAAAATGAATATTAACAATGCTCATTCAACCAAGACCAAATGTTGATCAATCTTTGTGAATGCAAGATGACAACCAATGAGGCCAATGACCATCACAGATTCTCAAGCTTTTGGATCATTTCTTAGATAATGTACTGAAGTCAATGTGGAATGATTCACTAAGAAGGAAGTGATGAAAACCTTTCCTTCAATTCTCAAGCTTTTGGATCACTTCTTAGATAATGTACTAAAGTCAATGTGGAATGATCCACTAAGAAGGAAGTGATGAAAACCTTTCCTTCAACATGAAACAAAACTCTAGAAATAGAAAAAATGGTGCCAAATCCCTAAGACTGGATGAGGAGTTGATTGACTAAGGATAATGACTCAATACAAATTGAAGAGACAAGACAATAATATGACTCAAGGCTCATCCTATTGTCTCTTCAAAATTACCCATCTATCAAACACAATTATCACATGATGGAAGTGATGACATTGTCATTCAAGGGTGACCTAGACAAAAGCATTAGGAAATACCAGATGAATTGGCGACATGATACTCATACTTTGAATTAGACAATCTTATGATGGACAATAAAGTAATAATGCATGCATGCAAGGAAATGATAAACCAACCTCTTAAGACACTTTTTATTATGCAAGGAAACAAGAATATACTAATGCAAAATAAGAAAAAGGGCTAACACTGTAAATTAGGACATGAATTCCACTGAAAAAAGGGAAATATGCAAAATAGAAAACCCTGTTTGCTGTCATAATTTCTAAAACACAAAAACAACATAAAAAAAATTGAATGTAGAGATGGCGAAAATTACTACTTGTAAACCCAAAATTTCGCTACTCCCTCTCTTTCTTAACTCTTATTTTGAAGGTTTGACAAAGCTGCCATAATTATACTCACATTTTCAATGTAACCATGCAACCATGTGATTGATAAGACGAGAAAGATCAACATGGTCAACCCTCTAGTGCATGAATCATGAAATCTCACAAATCATAAAGATGTTGGTATTTGCTACTAAACAAATTTATGAAGGTTGTTGTTCAGAACATGGAACATGGTTTTTCAATAGTATTAAAATTGAATGCATAAGAGCCAAAACTCTTAAATTCTTCCTATTGTAACACCACTCTTAGAATTAGTCAAAGGAATTTAGCTCAAGTGGTATGGTTCACGATTTGTGTTTGAAGTAGCGTGGGTTCAAGTCTTTGGAGACATGTTGGCCCTTATGGAATTTATGAAATATTGATTCTACTAGGTGGAATAGTGGCAACCATTTCTACGAAGTTGCCTGATTGGATTGTTCTTGAATCCTTGTGTGGATAGGGACTGACAAGGTCTTTTGTTGATCCAATTTTGGATATGATTGGATCATTATATTATTTTTCATCCTTCTTCATGCTTTCAGAATGGAAAAAATGTAGGAATTAACTCACAAGACCATTTTATCAAATCAGTCCTAGTTTGGTGAATTGGGGGTTTTAACCTTTTGGAGGTAGTTCAAGGTATTAAATGAAGTTTTTTGGGGTTAAAAGTCTTGTGCTTTTGCTAAACCCCTTGGGGGTTACACTCATATACCTTTCCACCAATGCAACAAAGACCTCAAACTGAGCCTGTTTGTATGCGAAAGTTATGACACCTGGAAGTTGACCTTCTTGTTTTAATCATGATGGTTTGAAAGGATGCCACATCAGCCCCATTACTCATGGAAAAGGGGCTAGTCACGTGATCATGATGGACAAGAATTTAGAAAGGTCAATATTGTAACTCTAGTTAATAGTTGAACGAGTCAAACTAAACCACTAGTTAGCTGTTGGGATGTGTTATAATCGAGCCATTAGGAGGAAAGGGGGTTCCATTCTATTTGAGTGCATTTTGTTCCATAGATGAGTAGAGTAGTTGAGAGTGAAAAGGGGGTTTGTGTTCTGTAGCTTACTCCGGATTTTGCAGGTACTATAGTGGTTGGTGTTTTGTGTGGATTACATTTTCCTTTCCCAACAGATAGTGCTTCCACTTTTTAACAACTTGTATGAGGGCATAGAGCTCCTTACTATAGGTAGGTGTTGAAAAGTAACTAGGTTCGGTCTTCATAATGACATATGTAATTAATGAAAAGACGAAAAATAAAATTATTATTATGCTTGTCTCATGGGTTTCATGAGGAAGGAATTTTATTTTAGTGATGGCTCCCATTGTGAGCCTTTAGGATTTGTCATCTAGTCATAAAGGTCAATTTGAGTCTGTCATGTATGATGGACCCCTATTGGGCATATTACAATTGTGTACGAGTCATTAAATGTATAGGATAAGCCCTCCAAGACCAAGCAAAATATTCTCCTCATGTTGGCTTAAAAAAAGAATAATATAAACTCCCCAAATGACATGTCGACTGAGCTTAATGTCATGTCGGCTTAATTACAGTGGCAAACCACTATAAATAGGTAGCTCAACCTATTTTAAAGCACAAAAATTCGGTCAAGGTGTAGTTTGCAATTAGAAGTGCGAGAATCACAGAAAAGGAGCCTTATCAACCAACAAAGAAAGGGAAAGGAAGAGCGAAGTATTTGGTGCTATCTTTGGGTTTGTTTTGGGACTACGAACACCCGACAAGTGCAAGAATCAGAATTGCAAAAACATCAAGTTACCACAGTCACATTGTGAAGAAAATTGAGGAAGATCTCAAGTTGAAGTGACTCCATCTAGAACTAGGATAATTAATAGTAAGAGTTGATCATTCTCATGTGCTAAGTGTTTGTAGATCTGAAACAGAGAAGAGGAGGCCGAGATTTGCAAGATAGCCATGAAGGAGGAAGGAACAAGGAGTTTGACTTTCGTTGACTCAAGAAGGAAGAGGAAGCTTTGTGTCTTGGTCTCAGAGTGGCAAATAGGTCAAGGGTCTTGTTCTTGGTATTCGTCAATTGAAATCTCTATAAGAAGAATTTGTTTGGGTTTTCCTCTCAAAGAGTGAGAGGTTTTGGCCCTGGCTGATAGCCTATATTCTGTGTCTTTTGTCTCTTTATGATTTATGCATGGTAGTTGTTTGATGAAGAAGAACACTAATAACCTAAGCAAAAGAAGATACTAATCTAAAGAAATAAAAAGAGCACTCACAAGCAGTTACTAATAGAAGAGAAATCACTTAATCTCTATGCCCTAGATTTCTCAATAGTAGGGTTGTTGAGAACCTCCCCATTGAATACTACATAATAGAAGCATACAAGCCTTCCGCCGTGGTTCCAGATTGCTTCCATAGAATATCCACTCTCATCTATCTCCACCTTGAAGGGTCATTGCAAGGTTGGTAGTATGATCCATAAAGTTCTCTGTTATAACATGAACCATCAAGTGTCATGGTATTCCATTATATAGTTCGTCACAACAAATATGATAAAATTATATTGAAAATCTGAAATCTATACTATGAGGGTTAATTGCATACAAGCCTTCCTCCATGCTTCAAGACTGCTTCCATAACATTACCCGCTCATCTATCTCCACCTCGAAGGGCGGTTGCAATTTTGGTAGTATGATCCATCGAGTGCCCTGTTATAATATGAGCCATCAAGTGTCGTGGTATTCCATTATATAGTTCGTCACAACAAATTTGATAAAATGTGGAAAATGGAGAAAAGGTAAAAATACAATCACTCATAAACAATAATAACACCCATATATGATTTGGGAAACCCTTATGGGACAAAACCTAGTTGGAAGGTGAGACTACTTTGCTCTCTCTTTCTTTGAACATCTATGGATGCAAGTACAAACGAGTGAGATTTGTGTGTCATGGGCTGCTACAAAACACAAGCCCTCTTTGTTTTCTCTCTGTGTATCCACTTAGCTACTTTGCTCATCTATGGAACAAAATGCACTAAAATAGAATGGAACCTATTTCCTCCTAGTAGCTTGGTTATAACATGGTTGTGACCTTTGATATGGGTGGCTTTGAAAGCATGTCAGCCAACTTGTTTGTGTTGCTCTTTTTATACTTGATCACTAAATGAAATTGCCATAAAAACCCCATCCACTTGCAATTCCTAATTTGTTGTAGCTTACTCTAGGGTTGCAGGTACTGTAGTGGCTGGTGAATTGTGTTGCTTTTTCCATTAGATACTGCTTCCACTTTTTTACATGTACCAGGGCATAGAGCTCCTTGTCATAAGTAGGGTAGTTGAGAACCACCCCATGAAATATTTCACAATGATAACATACACGCTTTCCTCCTTCAATTAACATTGCTCCCATATCATATTCACTAGCATTGGTCTCCAATTTGAAGGGTTGTTGTAAGTTTGATAATGCTATAATTGGGCGTACCAGGGCATAGAGCTCCTTGTCATAAGTAGGGTAGTTGAGAACCACCCCATGAAATATTTCACAATGATAACACACACCTTCCTCCTTGCATCAACATTGCTCCCATATCATATTCACTCGCATTGGTCTCCAATTTGAAGGGCTGCTGCAAGTTTGATAATGCCATAATTGGGCCTTTGAACCCCTCAAAGGGCCTCTGCAAACCTTTCTGGCATTAGAAGCTCTTACCACTCACTGTGTGGAGTGGTGTTAGGTATTGTGTTGCTCTAATGAAACATTTGACCTAAGAAACATTGGTAGGCACTAGCCACTTCACGATGGCCTCCATCTTGGTATGATGTATCTTCAATTCTGATCCACCAATCACATATATTAAAAACACCAAAAACTATTGTGCACACACATTTCTTTAGCTTTACTAGTGGCTAGTACTTCATTGTCTCGAGCAGTTGCAAATAATGTGAATGTGCTCCTCCAATGTAGCACTGTATACCAATATATCCTCCAATTAAACAATAAAAAAATGAATCTATAAAAGGTTGCAATATGTCATTCATTAATCTCACGAATGTAGTTGGTGCATTGCATAGGCCAAACAACATAGCTAACACTCCTAAAAAGATTCATGGTTTTGATGGCAATCTTGCAGCTATATTCTTCTCTGACTTGAACTTGGCGATACCTTGAATTTAAGTCCAACTTGGTGAAGTATTTTGCTTGTTACAACCGGTGCAACAAATCATCTATCCTTTGCAAGGGGTACCTTTTCTTGAGCGTAGTTTTGTGTAACTCCTTGTAGTGAATACACACCCGCCAAGTCCCATCCTTCTTTGGCACAATTATGATGGGTGACCCACGGTTGAATGACACCTTGTTCCAACAACTGCTACAATTGTTGCTTCACCTTATTTGCTTCTACAATGGATTGATTGTACAACCCAATGTTTGGCAACAAAGAGTCTAATAATCGTTGGATCTTGTTCTACACTTCACTTTTGGGTGGTAGTCATTTAGGCTTGTGGGACACACCCTTGTATGCTTGTAGCAACTCTTTCAATTGTTGTTTCTAGTCCTTAGTGCACCCTTCTGGGTATGATTTGGCTCTCATTGACTCTTCTATAGACCAATTTTCTCTTAGATATAACAAAGCATACTTTTTGCTAGAATTGGTCAATTTCTTAACCTAGTCGGCACTTATGAGTGAGATCTTTGACTTGCCCTTGTGGACATTGATGATGAAGGATTTTTCGTCCTTGATGAGGTGATATTAGTTGGCTCTCTACATGAAGATCACATCCAACATGTATATAGAGGTACTCCCAAACACAACTCCATGGACATTATGTGGAAATACATCCAACTCTACCTCATTAATAAAATTATCGCTGATAACAAATTTGATTCTATACTGTTTGTTTACCTTTATTTTTGCCTCCTTTTTGACCTATCCCAGTGGATATGGGCTAGGATGGTCATGAACCTCTAATCCATGTTTCTTGACTTGATTTGTTGCTATGGAATTCCCTGAGATCCTGAGTTGAGCAGAGCATCAATTTTTGTCTTCTTAACTTGTATTTTATATGGAAGAGTCCGATCATTCCCTTGACTTCCTGTTATTGAAGGCTGCTAATCTTCACCCCTTTTTGCATTGATGTACATACAATCTTCTTATCCATGTCTGAGCTACTTTCCATTTGGTTGCTTGAGGCCATGAGATTTTTCTTCTTAACATCTTTCTTTTGGTTTTTTGGGTTGAGCTTTAGATGTAATTTCCAACATTTCTCCTTTGTGTGACCATCAATGTTAGAATGGTTGTAGTACCACTGTGTTGGTGTGTTGTGGCTGGTAGCTTTTTGTCCTCCCTTGCTTTACACTTCTTCCATTCTTTGTAAGCTTCTTGGTGTTCCTTTTGCTACCCATTTGATTGCCCTTTACGCCACCTGAGGTTTTCCCTTCATGTTTTGACCACCATGATTTAAGAGGATGCCACGTTAGCCCCATTACTCATGGAAAAGGGTTAGTTACATGATCATATTGAAGAAGACTTTAGAAGGGTCAATATTGTAATTCTAGTCAAGAGTTGAAGGAGTCAAACTTAACCACTTTTTGGCTATTAGGCTATGTTATAATTGGGCCAGTGGGAGGAGAAGAGGTTCCATTCTATTCGAGTGCATTTTGTTCCATAAATGACTAGAGTAACTGAGAGTGGATAGAGAGAGAGAAATCCATAAAGAGGGTTTGTGTTCTCTAGTAGTCCACAAGCCATTAGTTCACTCCTCTGTACATGCATCCATTTACATTTATATAATGAGAGAGGAGAGTAGCCTCACCGTCCAACTTGGTTTTCTCCAACAAGGGTTTGTGTTATTATGGTTTATCACTGATTGCATTTTTACTTGTTCTCTATTTTCCATGTCTTATATATTGCATGCATAAACAAAAAAATAGTAACTTAATAAATCCAGGAGTCTAATGAAAATTAACTCTCATAGTATATATTTTGGATTTTAGTATAATTTTATCATTTCTGCTTGTAATGAATTGTCCCGTGGAATATTCATGACAGTTTACGAATCAATCTGGCTGATTTGTTGTTCTTCTTGTTGTATTTTATCATCGTAAATGAAAAAATCCAAGGAAACCACTATTGAACTCAACTCTTCAACTTCATCTTCTTGGAACTTTGCATATGGCTTAAGTTTTGCAACCATCAGTTCATGATTATCCAAGCATGAGTCACTTTCATTCTTTTTATCATTGGAAGTTTGATAAGATGTAAGGTTTTCATCATCATGTTCTTCTACAAGAGCAAGAAGTTGTTGCAATCTTTCGGCAACCTCCACGAGTTTCTATACTCTTTGGGTGACTAAGAAAGCTTGCCCTAAATTTGTTGGTTAGATGGTACAAAACACTAGATCAAAAGCAAAGGCATAATCCACCGTAATGTTTTTTGGTTAGAAAGTAAGGGGTTCTTATTATATGTATGATGAATCCGACATGAAACACAATTTCATCCTTTCTCTTCTTAATGTGAGAAAATTCCAATCTTTATACCACACGAATTATATGTATTCAACATCCATGATCAATCATGATCTTTCTGCAATGGGGTTGCCCATTGATGTTGTTAGGTGTTGATCCATGCTTGTGTTTTAGAATAGATTTTTAGGTTCACTAAAGCCCTGTGTATGATCAAATCATGAGAATGTCCTCTTGTTAGCCAATATGATTTGATCCTACATCAGATGGAGTCACTAGATGAGCAAAAATAAAATATAGCAACAATTTAAAAAAGATTCAACGATGTCATTATAATAACTGAAGATTAACGATGGTTCCTTGCAACAATGCCAAATTGTTAGCACACAAATTTTTACCACAGGAAAACGCTGACTCCAATACTTGTAGCACAAATGTGAAGTGATAACTAATAGGCATATCAATCCCAAAGGTCACTAGTTGATTGCCTTTCCATTTGGATTGGTTCCTTGCCAATCTTGGGGGGTGTCCCTTGCTTGTCATGTGATGAGAGTCATCTAAAATATGCAAAGTAGCATAAGAAATCAATGCAAAATATGGCTCCTTGGCATGCAATTAGATAACCAATGATAAAAATGGTTGGTTAATTAGAAATAAATGTAACAATTATAATTAGTAAACAACAAAATATGAAAGAAAGAAAGAAGAAAATTGCTCTAAATGATTGATAAAATGAAAGTAGAGGAAATACTATCGATATCACCATATAGAACATGAGATATTGTGTCCATGAGCCAAAAAGCTAGAAGAAAAGCATGGTCAAACTTTGTCATTGTACAATGAGGCATCGTAAGGCTCGATCATATAGGAACTGATGAGCAGGTTGCGGATCTTCTCACGTAGTTCCTGGGGAAGGGCAAGTTCCTAACCTTCCGTGAGAAGCTTGGAATCGTGGAAAGACCCTATTCTAAGGGTCTTGCTTGAGTTGCTATGAGCTCTTGGAGCTCTAGGGGGCTTGGGGATAGCTTCTCGGAGCTATAAGCACACACAGGGCTAGGCTTGCCGAACCTTGTTGTGCTTCTGCCCCACCGTTATGATATTGAGTTGGTTTGCCTCTCTTTGATCTATGCCCTCACGCATCCTACCCATGGAGTTTCAGACTCCTAGGAACTACCTCTCATTTGGCTAATGAGGTGGGAAATGTGGATAGAGACCAATAGCAAGACCGATGGACACATTAGAGATTGTCATACTCTCTATGTCTAGGATGGCACGTGTCCAACACCTTGATCTGGGATCAAGTATGATGAGGTTCTTACGTCTAAAACTGACTTCGGGTCAGTAAACTAACTTAGGGTTAGTATGTGACTGTTTGTGAGTCTATTGAAGTTTTTACCTCTAAAACTGACTTCGGGTCAGTAAACTAACTTTGGGTTAGTATGTGACTCTTTGTGAGTCTATTGAAGTTTTTACCTCTAAACTGACTTTGGGTCAGTAAACTAACTTCGGGTTAGTAGGAGACTCTTTTGAGTCCAAGAGAGGTTTTTACCTCTAAGCCGACTTTGGGTCAGCTGTGTGTGATGTATTTATGACTCACTTTTTCCATCTGAAATGAAGAGCCAACAAAGCAAGTTACGACGGGATGATGCATGATGTTTGGTTTGGTACACGATGGTATTGATGGATGACACTTGTGGACAGATGGAGTTCTCCCTAGTTGAGAGGGAGTGTTAATTTTGGGCAACTAGGTCCAAACTCCATGTTGCACTGCTCATATGACGATGGTCATATTTTTGTTTGATTCCTCTTTTGGAGAGGTGCAAGATTGATCTAAAGATCATCTTGATCGGTTGAGCATAACATTTATTTTGATTTTATTTTCCACATGTGCAAGGTCGGCTAGATTTGTAATGTAGGCTCACATGCCAAATAGATGTGTCACACACCCTCATTGATTGATATAAATTAGAGAGACTTGGAGGTCATTTCATCATCAACTCATCATACATTCTCTCATTGTGATCTGATTGGTTCGATAGCCTTTGGAGGCCTTTTTCCCTCACACATGTGGAGCGAAGCTGTGGATTTTTGCGGATCTGTTTAGGGCTTCCTGCTGCAGCGTTGACCAGCATTGACTGTGGTCAACCCTTGGTCATTTGACCTCCAACCTCTGCAGAAAATCTGATTTTAGGAGGCTGTACAACTGGGCACTAAAATCGAGGAATTTCAGGTTGTTTGACCAAAGTTCTAGTTTGTTGGGTTGACTTTTTTGCTGCTGTCTATGTTGACTTTTTTGCGCTGTTTGTTGGGTTGATTTGCGTTGACTTGTGATGAGCTGCCTTTGAGGGCTGTGGGTGTGACACATGAAGTGTTGGTTGACTGAGAAAGACTTTGCTGGTTGAAGCATCTTGTTAACCGCCATGTAGAAATTTCTATTCCCAACCCTGGTTTTTAGTTTCTCCTTATTTCTCCCATAAAGTTAAATGCCCATTCCCATAGCCATACATTCAACAAGCTGAAAAATAAACATTTTCTGAAAACACAAATTCTGGAAATTTCCCAATGCTGAAATGCAGAAATAAAAACTCAGAAAAATAAACCAGCCACACACAGAAAATAGACACGCTGATTTTTGGTCAACTTGACCTTGGAAAAACCCCCTACAACTCTTGGGGAAAACTAGTTTGAAAGCTCTTCTTATTCATGATAAATAGCTTTTACAGTGAGCAGGAAAACACAGTAAAAATTACAGCAACCTCATAAATGTACTTATCTCGAAAATCATGCAAAACTCCACCTCGATTTTCGTGCCAACTCAAAACATAAATTTACAGAAAAATGTGCAGCATTAAATGCTGTACGGACATCATGGAAAATTGTGCTGTACGACCTCCTCGAAAACAACACTATACGGTCTGCTGAAAGTTGTTGTACGACTGCCTCGAAATCCATGCTGTACGACTGCCTTGAAATTGTTGTACAACCTTGGTTTCTGTGCTATTTCTCTACTGCATGGAAATCAGAAAACAATCCCTCAAATTGCTGTACGGCCTCCTTGGGAAACGTGCCAATATAGCAGCAATAAATGCTGTTCTCCTTGATTTTTGTGCCCTCTTGCCTTGAAAACTGTGCTCTGTCCTTGCTGTACGGATTTGCTGAATCTCCTTGCTGTTGTCCTCTTCCTCTCACTGCTCATAAATCTCCTTTGCTTTCTCCCTCTCCTTCTCTCAATCTGCTCATGAAAGAATGAATGATCTTTTCTCTCTTTTTCCTCCTTTAACCTATCTGGAGCAACAAAGCTGTAGGCTTGTTGACTTAATTGTAATATACACAAGAGGTATTGTAATAATAATATATTATATATAAAATGTATAAGAGATGATGATAATTGTTACAATGAGGCCCTGCTTATATACCTAGGCAGGTGACCTTTCATGAATGGGCATGTCTTTTAGACATGCCCTTCCACTAACTTAATGACTACTTACATAATCTCTATTTAACTATTAATAACTATATTAAGTATATCTGTTATGAATTATATTCATAACATTGCCCCTTTCTTCAAAAGCTTTGTCCTCAAAGCTTATAGTTGATACTTTCTGCCAGTTCAATTAATTTTATTTTAACGTCTTTGCCCAACTGTTAATATATCAACATTTACTTATTAATTGGCCCTTCCTTCAGAACTTTGTCCTCAAAGTTGTATCGATAATAAAATTCTTCACTTTACTGCTAACAATTCTTTCACTTCCCCTCATTAGTGCGGAATATGTAAGTGTTCAATAGTATTATATTGGAATCAACATATTTTTTTAATTAATTAATTAATATTAAATTAATTAATTAATAAATTTATTGTAAATTAAATTTTATATATATATATATATATATATATAGTTATAATATATATATATATATTTTAATATATATAGTTATAATATATATATATATTAGTTGTGAACTATATAGTTATAATATATATCAGCCGTAAATGTTTGTAAAATCGTCACACCTTTTACCGATACACCGATACATCACCCTGTTCACCGATTGTTGACCCCGTTTATTATTTTGTCTGATCTGCAGCGACACGAGTCACCGATAAGAGTTTATTGCCTTCTTGGCCACGAATACAACGCTCTCTATAGCAACAAGCTCACGAGTAATCAAGTGCTCGCAGGACACTTTCAAAGACTTCATGCCATAGAACTCGACATTTTCGAAAATGGCATAAGCGTCGTCGACATGAGAACCTTGAAGGCGACCTGTATAGACAAATTTCATCACTGCTACAAATCCCGAATGCTTTATGTTGGGGATCTCCATAAATTTGTCCACAGATTCCTTGAAAGAATTTTTAGAAAGTATTCCGTGGAATTCGTCAGATGCTTCCCTGAGCGTGTTATTGTCCAGCGAGAAGGCAATGCCATAATTGGGGTTTTTCAAACCAATGGCACATATTATCTTGGCCACTTCTTTGCCCGCCTCTCGGGTATCTTCAAAGGAAGAGGGGTAATAGAAGGATAACAGGTATAACACGGACTTTATTTCCTTCAAAAAGTATTCATATCCCTTTACTGACAAAAATGTCTCTTTGTTTCCTGCCCTGTATGGGAAATAAAGACGAATCGGATTCAAGTTCTGCCACAAGATCTTTGATCTCGCTTTTGTTTCATTATCTTCGATCACTGCATAGTCTTGAGCAGTGATGGCTATAGCTTGTTTTGATACCTTGCCTGGAATAGCTCTTGAAGGTGTTTGTCTATGACCAGATCGTGAAGATGAACGGTCCGCACCCCCATTTGCAATTTTTTTTGAATTCTTAGTTGCCAATCTTGCTCCCGCACCTATAGCCACTGCTTTTGTTGGGTCGGAAAGTTCTTGGAGCACACTTGCTGGCCTCTGTCATTTAAGAACAGCAGTTAAGGCAGGACCTTGCAATTCTTTCATGACCTTTGTTATCAATTCTTGTCCACAAACTCGGGTAATTTCGGCCAGAGAAGCTTCTGTGGCTTTTCGAACCTCCACAGACTTATTCCCAATTCCAACGTCCAAATAGTTATATGCAATTTCGCTGATCCTGTGGTTGGTTTTTGTTGGAAGGATTTTGACAATTTCTGTTGATCTAGAGTTGACTAGATTTTTGTGTGATTCTTCACGTTCTTCTTCCATAGCCGAAGACAAGAATGACTTTTGGTAATCAAGCCATATGCTTTCTGGCTCTTTTATGGTTTCATCACTACCGCTTTCCAATTCTCGGACTTTTGCATTCTCTTTGATTTCATCCATAACTGGAACATCTGCATCTGTTGTTGCATTGGTGATAAGAGTCATTGTGAATTATTTATGTGGCTCCTTTACTGCCATTGTTTCTTTTGCTACCATTCCATTTTCATTTGCATAAAAGCTCTCAACAACATCTGGTGCTGTATCTGTGTCTTGAGGTATGTTTGTTTCTTCACAAGTTTCTTTCAAATCTAGGGATGAAACACTTCGCTGTTTATAAGCATCTGTATTTTCATGGTTTCTTTCATTTTCAATGACTATGTTTGTTGTTGCATCTGTGTGATAGCAGTCATGTTGAATTCTTTATGTGGCTCCTTCACCAACATTGTTTCTTTTGTTTCTTTTTCTACCATTGGATTTTTATTTATATAAAAGTTCTCCGTAACTTGTGTTGCTGTATCATTGGCTTGAGCTATGTCTGTTTCTTCATAATTTTCTTTCAAAACTGAAGATGAAATACTTTTCTGTTCATTATTAAAAGTCTCAGCATCTTCTGGTTCTGTATCAGTGGCTTTAGTTGTGTCTGTTTCCTCATAATTTTCTTTCAACACTGAAGATGAAATACTCTGCTATTCATCAACAAAGGTCTCAACAGTTTCTGGTGCTGTGTTGGTGTCTTTAGTTGTATCTGTCTCTTCACGTTCTTGTAGAACTGATGATGAAAGGTTTTGCTGTTCAGAAACAATGTTTTCAACAACTTTTGGTGTTGTATCAGTGGATTGAGTTGCATCTGTTTCTTCAAAATCTTCTTTAGAATATAGTGATTCTTCATGATTTTCTGAATTGGTTGAATTGTTCTGTTGACTATGTTCCATTTTCTGGACTATTGGATTTATCTTGTCAAAAATGGCATTTAATTTCTGCATTAGTTCATTATGAGTGTCTGTGGACTCGTTACGGATTTTCAACATTTGTCTGTCTATTCGATTTGTCGTGTTTTGAAGTTGTTTGATGTCGTTAGAATTTCCTGTAACCTTATCCTCAAGATTGACTAATCGTTTAGTGAATTTATCGAAATTATTGATCTTACTCTCCAGATAGATCAACTTTTTGTTGAAATCGTCCATTGTCATTGATGAAGACATCGAGCGACAACGATTTCGAGGCACAACATGTAACAGCTGAAGGTAGCTAACTGTGGTGTAGGTGCTTCCTTCAAGGGGAGAAGATCGATCCTCTGATGAAGGTGAGGGTGTGCGTGGGTTGAGAACGGTGTTCTGGTCGCGATAGGGTAATGAAACCGAAAAGCAGGTGGCAACAATAGTGATCACACAGATTCTGAAGAGCGACTGCTCTGATACCAAATGGAGCAACAAAGCTGTAGGCTTGTTGACTTAATTGTAATATACATAAGAGGTATTGTAATAATAATATAATATATATAAAATGTATAAGAGATGATGATAATTGTTACAATGAGGCCCTGCTTATATCCCTAGGCAGGTGACCTTTCATGAATGGGCATGTATTTTAGACATGCCCTTCCACTAACATAATGACTACTTACATAATCTCTATTTAACTATTAATAACTATATTAAGTATATCTGTTATGAATTATATTCAGAACAATATCCCTAAAGTGACTTTTGGGGAATCCCTAAATCCAATGGCTGAGATAGCTTTAGATCTAGGGCCGAGATTAAATGCTCATTTAAATCTCACTTTCTATTTTTCAATGCACCCCACTTTAATAAAGACCCACTTAGTCATTTATTTCCAAAGTCACTTTTCACTTTCTAATTTCACATTGACTTTATTAAAGTCACTTTAAAATTAGACTTAGTAACTTTATCACTTAAAGTCACTTTTAAATTAGATTTGACTTAATAACTTTATAAAGTCACTTTAGGAGAAAAATTAAATTCTTTTGTACACTTTTCTCTAGGCCAAAGATCAAAGCCTTAGGGAACCACCTGTCCTCCGGTAACCAAATTTCAACACGCCATAATGCAACAATATCTCATATCTTTGCTGGACCAAAGGAATCGTAAATCTGATCTATATTTGGCTTGTCTTCTATTGATCTATTATTGTGTTCTATTTGCATTTTACTTTCATGTTTATGTGATTGCTATATTTTGTATCAGGCCTAAGAAAGATAGAAGTAAAAATGCATCAAGCATAGAACACCATTATTATCTAAATTTAACACCATTCGACCTCACTTTATAGAACCTCACCTCATCGTAAATAAGATGTCTCTCTCATGCAATACACCTTGGTAACTTGTGGGGAAATGGGGGTAAGTGGAGGAGTTCTCATGTGCCTAATCGATGCACCTTGTTAGAATTGACGAGGAGTGGAGTGAATACAAACAATCCCAGGTTGAACTCTCCCATGTGCCTTCAGTGAAGTGAAGTGAACAGAGGTGACCTCATGCATTTTCTTCTATGAAGTTTGGTGAAGAGAGAGAGAGAGAGAGAGAGAGAGGTCCATATGTTTTAGTTCAAATCCCCACGTGCTTTGAGTGGACATGATCCATGCACTTTTTCCACTTCCATAAGGATAACTAAAAAAGGTAGCCTCATGCAAGCTCATGCGCACTGAAGTGAAGTGAACGAAAATAATCTAGAGTGAGGTCGAGTCAACTCCAGTCCAATAAGGCGCCCCGAGATGAGATGGCACATGTGCCATGTGTCATGTCACTACCACATAGCGCATCCACTTGTGAAGCTACATGGTGACCACAAGCTATAAATAGTCGTGCCAAAAATAATAGTCCCCCAAAAAAATTAGGGAAAAATGAGAAATGTTTGGAATTGCTAGAGGATCCTTGCTAAATCTAGCACGCCTAAAAATAAGCATTGCTAAAAATTGAAAAATGTTTTCATGTCAATGAAGTTAGGCTCATTGAATTTGATTTTTTCAAGGAATTTGGATCATAGTATTCAACCAGAACTGGTGACTGGACTGGTCCACCTATCAAACCAGTTTTCGAACCAAAACCGAAAAAACTGGACTGGTGAGATCTCAATGAACCAATCTTTAAAAAAATAAATGAAATAATTGTTTTTTAATGAGAAAAACTATTTTTAAGATTTAAAACCATGATTCCAAACCAATAGAGACAAAATATACAAAGTGCTCATCTATATACCATGTAAGTTGAATATACCAAAATGGCACCAAGTGCAATACATAAAAGCGACAACATACATAATTAATGAGGCTCTAAATGGCCTCTAGAGTCCATAAACAATGCTAAAAGCTATGGGATCAATGGCCTACAACAAGTCTATATATCGATGATCAACATGATCAGTCCTCATCATGATCAAACTCATCCCACTACTAGACATGAGATCATCAACATGAGCTACATAAACATCCTCTGGCTCAGAGTTGAAGGACTCCTTAGACTCCTCTGCAACCTCAGTTAGAACTTAGTAGTAGTAGCAAAACGAGACATCAAAACTACAAATCATTGATCAACATGATAACTCATGAAACTCATCATTGATTCAACACTACTAGAAATGCGATCATCAACAAGAGGTACATAGACATCATCTAGCTCAAAGTTTTCAGACTTGGATTGCTTAAAGCCTCAACCTTATAATATGGTATAAATTGAAAAAGTTTAACATGCCTAAGCAATGATTTTGGTTTGAGTGAAGTGTTCATCTCTTGAACCTTATAATATGGTAGAAAAAACTTAGCATGCCTAACCTTTTATTTTCCTGTGGGTGAGGGTACATTTTTGATAAGGCCATGGTAGAGGAGTTCAACAGGCAATACCACCAACATCAATGAAGTTCGACAATCAATGCCACCAACATCAAGGTACTTAAAGGGATTCATGCTCTTGATGAAATGCCAATATCATACACTCATGCATGACGGATTCAATTGGAAACATTGCAATCCCCTAAATCTTGAAATCCGATTAAATCCGAGTTAGGTTGAAAGCACTCTCAAACATCCCGAGTCATTTCATGGTAATGTTAAAAATTGGTTAAAATGATGAAATGTCACTTTTACTTTAAGAATTTAACATTACCATTGATTGCCAACATTGCTAGGGTTGAGATGTAAGAGGCAAATGAGAGGGAGACATCCTTTTGAAGGCTTGGAGGGGTGTTGTTTTTTGAGGAAATAGCCCCTAGCTTCCCTCAAAACGGCTTAGAAAAGCCAAAAAACAACTCACGTGGGGTCCGTGGCCGAGCTGGTAATGAACTGGCTGGTATATGGGAAAACTTGCTGGGTCTGTCATGAACCGGCTGGTATATGGCCGGTTAATGGAAAATCTTAGCCCACAAATCAGCCTAACTCGGGTTTTCAACCGGTTCATCCCCTTTAGCTATTGCACTGGTTGGTTTGATCGGTTTACGGTTCAAAGCGGTCGGGTTTGAATACTATGATTTGGATATGTGCTTATAATCTCCATGCGATCCTCAGAACCTCAACTAGTAAAAGTAGCAATGTCTCACATGTTGCGCGAAAATATCTCATCAAAATCATGAGCTTGTACCTTTTACATTAAAGGCTTTGAACGCTAGCTGCTAAAAATGGTAGTGCCCTCCACGACTTATGAAAGTGGTCGTCAAATATCCTTGCCTATGAAATTGGCTAAAATAATTGGAAACTCCTCCATCCGATCTCTATGAAAGCTGGCTCTGACCTGTGTGGAAGCAACAAACTCAACTAGTAAAAGTAGCAATGTCTCACATGTTGCGCAAAAATATCTCATCAAAATCACGAGCTAGTACCTTTTACATTAAAGGTTTTGAACTCTAGCTGCTAAAAATGGTAGTGTCCTCCAGGACTTATGAAAGTGGTCGTCAAATATCCTTGACTATGAAATTGGCTGAAATCATTGGCAACTTGTTAAAATTGGACAACTAGGTCCAAACTCCATGTTGGGATGCTCAGATGAAGATACCAATATTTTTATTGGGTTCCTCTTTTGGAGAGGTGTAAGATCGATATAAAATTGATCTTAATCTGATGAGTAGAACATTTATTTTGAATTTATTTTTAATATTTTCAAATATGTGCAGGTCGGCCTTAAGGTTTTACACCCCCAGCAGATGTGTCACACACCTCAATGATGGATATATATATAGTCAACGTTGGAGATCATTTCACTCACTCTCATCACACACATCTTCTCTTCTGATGTAGTGTGAGCTCCTTGAAGGATAATTCGGTTCACACGTGGGAAAGAGGACGATTTGTTGTAGCAAGGGTTGACCGAAATTTATTGCAGCTCACCGCAGCTAGGGTTTCCACGCTAGTTTGACCAACGTTGACTTTGGTCAGTGCATGGTCCAAAAGGGCTGAAATTTGGTGGAGAGTTCGATTTTGGAGGGCCGTATTCATTGGCACAAAAATCGAGGTCAAAAGGTTGATCAAGTATGAGCTGCGTTGACTTTATTGCTGTTGCCTTGCATTGCCTTTTCTGGACATCGTTGACTTTTCTAGGGTTGACTTTGAGTTGACTGGGTGACTGATTTGAGGGCTGTTGTGACACATGTTGGGTTGGCTGACCAAGGAGACTTTGCTGGTTGAAGCATCTTGTTGACCGTCGTAACGCACCGCCACATTCTTTTGTTTCTGGTTTGTCTTTTATAGATCCATTGGTATGTTCTATCAACGTTTTACTTGACTGTTTATGTGATCGCTGTAATAAAAGGTAAAGTTGCATCAAGCATAGAACATCTACATAAATTTACATGGTATCAGAGCTGAGGTGAAGACAAGCCCTATTTGTAGCAATCACCGGAGAGGATAATGGGTTCCACAAGCTATAGCTTCAAGGAGGAAGACAAATTGACTAGGAAGGATGACTTCCATGCTTGGAAAATGATATTGGATCTCAAATTGGAAGACCAAGATGTCATGGACTATGTGCAGGGTAAAATCCAAGAACCTCCATCCACTGCGACTGTTGCTGCCAAAACAAAGTACAAAAAGGGGGGAGATCAAAGCAACGCTGATGATCAAGGAATCCATTCATAAAAGCCTGGTGGCCTACATCTCTGAGTTGGGCACATCCAAAGAGATGTATGATAAATTGATCCTCATGTTCAAGGCCAACAATGTGAATCAAGTACTATTCTTCAAGAATCAATTGAAGAATCTGAAGAAAGGCAAGGATGAGTCTGTCCAATCATACTTTCTGAAGCTGACTGAAATCAGGAACAATCTGCTAGCTATTGGGGAGACAATAGTTGATCGAGAGATGGTACTCACCGCACTTGGAGGGCTCTCATTTGAATAGCATGTGTTCAACACTACCATTCTAAACAATAATGTGATACCTGACTTTGACGAAGTACTGTCAAGATGCGTTCAAGAAGAATCAAGAATGAAGGAGTATGGAAATGGAGGAAATGCTGCATACGCTGCTCATTCTAGAAAGAAGAACTCTGGTGGTCCGAAGAATAAGGGAAAAGCAGGGGCCCAAGGAAAGAAGGGCAAGTGTTTCACTTGTCATAGGCCTAGTCACTATGCTAGAGAATGTCCTTTCAAGAAGGATTCTTCCAATGGCGATGACAACAACAACAATCGGAGGAATGGCAATCATAGGAACAACAGGTTCAAGGGAAAAAGGAAGGCTTCCTCCAGCGGAAATGATCAACCTTTCAAAAGGTCAAGAAACTCCAGGTATGAGGAATCACATGTTGTTGATAAAAGAAATGAATACATTCTTGTATCTGCCCTCTCTGTTACATCCCCACCCGACACTGTGGATATCTGGCTGATAGATAGTGCTGCCTCAAGGCATGTCACTGGGTTCAAGGAAGCACTTTCTGATATGATTGAGAAGGATACTAATTTGGAAATTATCCTTGGAGATAATGCCACATACCCCGTGAAAGTGACAGGGACTGTGACCCTCCACTTGTATCAAGGGCAAGTCCTTCACTTGCAGGATGTACTCTATGTACCAAATTTGAAGAAGAACCTTGTGTCTATATTGGCCATGGAAGACAAAGGTTTCAATGTGGCATTCACTGATGGAAAGGTGCTCATGTGGAAGAAGAGCTTCAAGGAAGCTATCTCGATAGGGTTTAGAGTTGATACACTCTACCAGGTTGGAGGAAGTCTGCTGGGAGCAATGACATGTGATACTATTTGACAAACTGAACTATGGCACCGAAGGTTTGGACACCTTCACTACAAAGCCCTTCCCGAAGCAAGGAAGGTGGTGACAGGGATGCCCGAGTTTCCAAATAATCATGAAGGTGTATGTAAGGGTTGTGCCGAAGGAAAGCATACAAGGGGACCTTTCCCCTCTAGTGTCACAAAGACATCTGATGTCTTGGAATTAATCCATTCTGATCTATCTGGTATGCTGCCCGTGACATCCTTGTGAGGATGTTCATATTATATGACGTTCATAGATGACTTCTCTCGCAAAACCTGGATATACTTCTTAAAGAAGAAGGATGAGGCTTTCATGTGGTTCCGTACATTCAAAAAAATATGACAGGGAAAAAGATCAAGATTTTGAGAACTGATAATGGCACTGAATATGAGACAAATGAGTTCATGGAATTTTGCAGAGAAGCTGGCATTAAGAGGGAGACCACAACTGTCTATACTCCCGAGCAAAATGGTGTTGCTGAACGAAGGAACAGGACCATTGTGGAAGCTGGCCGTGCCATGCTATGTGACCAAGGTCTGCCGAAGTTTCTATGGGGAGAAGCTGCGAACACTGCCGTGTACATACAAAACCGATGCCTGCATTCCGCTCTAGAATCCAAAACTCCCGAAGAGGTTTTCTCTGGTAAGAAACCTGATGTCTCACATTTTAGAGTTTTTGGATGTACCGTCTACTTTCATGTACTGAAAGAAAAGAGGAGCAAGTTGGACGCTTTTGGGAAGAAAGGAATGTTTGTGGGCTACAATGAAACTTCGAAGGCCTATAGAGTCTATGTCCCTGGTCAAAAGGAAGTGGAAATATGCCACGATGTCACCTTTGACGAAGATACTTCCTTGAGGAAAGTAGTCAATCTTCTGAGATCTGAGGAAGATAATGAAGCAAGGCTTGGAAATCAAGAATAACCGAAGGATGAAACAATGCTTGATGTTGAAGGACCGATGGACCCGATCGATCCACCTCATTTACTAGGAAAGAGACCATCATGGCTCAGGGACACTCTCGAGGATGCTGAGGGACATGTTGCCCCAAGGGGGACATTCCGTGAAAGGAAGAAGCCGAGTAGATAACAAGGGTATCTAGCAGCCATGAGTACTATTGTACAATCCGAGCTTGGATCCTTTGAGGAAGCCGTAAAGCATCAAGTCTGGAAGGATGCTATGCACGAAGAGTATGAGTCCATTATGAAGAATGATGTCTGGGATGTGGTTCCAAGACCAAAGGACAAAGCAGTTGTCACCTCGAAATGGCTCTACAAGATCAAGCATGGATCTGATGGAAGTGCTGAAAAATTCAAGGCAAGGTTCGTTGCCTGTGGCTTCTCTCAAAAGGAAGGCATAGATTATGATGACATATTTGTACCTGTGGCTCGATACACCACCATTCGATCTATTATAGCCCTTGCTGCTACACAAGGATGGAGTATTCATTAGATGGATGTGAAGACCCCATTTCTGCATGGTGCGATAAAGGAAGAGGTATATGTGGAGCAACCTCTGGGGTTCGAAGTCCAAGATCGGGACACCCATGTCTGCAGGTGGAAGAAGACCCTCTATGGGCTGAAGCAAGCACCCAGAGCTTGGTACGAGAGGATAGATAGCTACTTGATGAAGCTGGGCTTCACTCGAAGTAATGCTGATCCGAACCTTTACTTCAATGTTGTCAAGGGAAAACCTCTCATCCTGGTGCTGTATGTGAATGACCTCTTCCTGACAGGTGTTGACCCTCTCATTCATTAGTGCAAGAGGGAGCTCGCTGTTGAGTTCGAGATGAAGGACCTTGGACTGATGCACTACTTCCTAGGCCTGGAGGTTTGGCAGAGACCTGGTGAGATTTTCCTTTCTCAAGGAAAATACATTGTGAAGCTTCTGGAAAGATTTGGTATGGTGGACTGCAAGTCCGTGTCAACACCAATGGAACTCAACTTCAAGAAGTTGAGTGGCAGTGCTGCTGGGCCCGTATTATCAAATCCTACTGAGTATCGTCAACTCGTAGGGGCCCTGATGTTCTTAGTGAACACCCATCCAGATATATTTTTTGCAGTGAACACTTTGAGTCAACAGATGGTTGAACCTCATCACTTTCACTGGGTTGGTGCCAGGAATATTTTGAGATACCTTCAGGGCACGATAAACCATGGGTTGAGATACACTGCCGGGAGCGTGACACTCCTTGGATATACTGATGCTGATTGGGCTGGCAGTGTGGTGGATCGTAAGAGCACATCGGGGTGCTACTTCAATCTTGGTTCTGCTTCGATCTCATGGATGACCAGGAAGAGCAGAAGTCGGTGGCTTTGAGCACCGCAGAGGCCGAACACATTGCAGCAAGTATGGCCTGTTGTGAAGCAGTTTGGTTGCGAAAGCTCTTTAGTGAGCTGTTTGGACATGTGCTAGATACCACCGTGATACTCTGTGACAACCAGAGTGGGATTCGCTTGTCCAAGAATCCAGTGTTCCACGATCGATCCAAGCATATTGATATCAGGTACCACTTTATCTGGGATATGGTACAACAAGGCACCGTAAGGCTCAATCATATAAGAACTGATGAGCAGGTCGCGGATATTCTCACAAAGCCCCTGGGGAAGGTCAAGTTCCTAACCTTCCATGGGAGTCGTGGTATCGTGGAACGACCCTATGATGTGGGTCCTCGATGGACGATGAGCCTCCGGTAGCTCTAGGGGTTTTCGGGAATAGCTTGGGCTATAAGCACTCACTCGACCCTATGATATGGGTCCTATTGGAAGATGACCTCTGGGAGCTCTCGGGGGCTTTGGGGATAGCTTCTCGGAGCTATAAGCACTCACGGGGCTAGGGTTGCCAAACCCTCTAGTGCTTCTACCCCACCGTTATGATGTTTGAGTTGGTTCACCTCTCATTTTCTATGCCCCGTATGCATCCTACCCATTGAGTTCAGGGCTCATGGGAAGTACCCCTCATTTGGTCAATGAGGTGGGAAAAGCTAGAGACTAGTAGAAAAGACTGATGGATGCATCAGAGATTTCCATACTCTTTATCTAGGATGGCACGGTCCAACCACTTGATCCGGGATCAAGTATAGTGAGGTTTCGGGACCACCAACCGCACTGGTCGCAAACCAACTGCTGGTATGAGACTCTTTGTAATTCCGATAGATAATTTTGACCTACTTGTTGAATCGTCACCGAGGGAGTCTGTCTTTGTGACTAACCCTCTTCTGTTCTGAAATAAAGAGGCCAACAAAGCAAGTTATGGCGGGATGACGCACGATGTTTGTTTGCACAGGTGGATGGAGTTCTCCCTAGTTGAGAGGGAGTGTTAAAATTAGACAACTAGGTCCAAACCAATGTTATCGGAACCGAACCGGTTATCGAACCGGAAAACCTTGTGGACCGGGAACCGGTCGGAACCGGAAAAAAACGGGAAAAAAAACCGGTTTACCAAAAACACATAAAATATTCATATTTTAAAGAAAAACCAGATATATTCATGTACATCCATATTAATCCAAACCATTTAAACACAAATATGCAAAAGTTTTCATTATATAGGTGCAGATAGCCAAAATAGCACTTAGTGCAAAACATTGTTGAACAAAAAATGTAACAAACATCAATAAATAGGCTCTAAAAGGCCTTTATAGTCCAAAATAACATGTTAGATCATAGTATTATACTATAGCCTACAATACTACAAGCTACATATGATCAAATCATCAATCATCATCAGAATCCCTAAGTCACCTGATACGGGGATACGGGGATTCGAAGAATCGGATACGGGTACAGTGACCCCGGAACAGGATACTTCTGGGATACGATACGTTATATATTATTTTGTTAAAAATATATATATATATATATATATATATATATATATATATATTAAAAATTAGATATTTTTTACACAAATTCATACTTAATTCATTGATTTAAACATAGATTTATCTATCATCTTCGATAGTCAAGGTTTTGTTTGAGTGATGGGTACATTTTTAGTAGGGTCATGATAGAGGAGTTTGACAACCAATGTCACTAACATCAAGGTACATAGAGGGATTGGTGCTCTTGATTAAATACGAGTTCCATACCTTAATACATGACAAAATTCGATGGAAACATTGCAATAACCCAATCCTGAAATCCTGAAAAACTGATAAGTCTGCTGGATTTTGAATGAGATCTAAAATTCTACTTTCTCCATATGAAATCCAATGAGGTCGGAACCACTCTCAAACATCCTGAGTCATTTCATGGTAATGTTAAAAATTTAAGTAAAAGGATTTACTTTAAGAATTTAACATTACCATGAATAGTGTGAGGGAAATAGAGGGGGTGGGGGTGTTTAAGTAGCTTTAGGGGGGGCTAGGGTAGCGTTATTAACTAGGAAAAATAATAATTTAGAAAAAAAATTTTAAAAATTAAAAAAAAATTAAGAATTTTTTTTTTTTTTTAGTGCCCAGGCTTGTGAACTGGTGGAACCGGTCCGAACCAGACCGGTACGGAACCGGCCGGTTCAGTGACGAACCGGTCATTTCTGGTTCGGAGGGCCGGTTCGGACCGGTTTTGCCTCCAAACCAGTCGGACCGGCCGGTTTTTCAGAACCGGTTCGGTTCTGATAACATTGGTCCAAACTACATGTTGTTATGCTCAGATGAAGATACCAATATTTTTATTGGGTTCCTCTTTCGGAGAGGTGTAAGATCGATATAAAATTGATCTTAATCTGATGAGTGGAACATTTATTTTGAATTTATTTTTAATATTTTCAAATATGTGCAGGTCGGCCTTAAGGTTTTACACCCCCAGCAGATGTGTCACACACTAAAATGATGGATATATATACAGTGAATGTTGGAGATCATTTCACTCACTCTCATCACACACATCTTCTCTTCTGATGTAGTATGAGCTCCTTTAAGGATAATTCGGTTCACACGTGGGAAAGAGGACGATTTATTGTAGCAAGAGTTGACCGAAATTTACTGCAGCTCACCGCAGCTAGGGTTTCCATGCTAGTTTGACCAACGTTGACTTTGGTCAACACATGGTCCAAAAGGGCTGAAATTTGGTGGAGAGTTCGATTTTGGAAGGCCGTACTCATTGGCACAAAAATCGAGGTCAAAAGGTTGACCGAAGTATGAGCTGCGTTGACTTTATTGCTGCTGCATTGCGTTGACTTTTTTGGACAACGTTGACTTTTCTGGGGTTGACTTTGAGTTGACTGGGTGACTGATTTGAGGGTTGTTGTGACGCATGCTGGGTTGGCTAACCAAGGAGACTTTGCTGGTTGAAGCATCTTGTTGACCGCCGTAACGCACCACCACATTCTTCTGTTTCTGGTTTGTCTTCTATAGATCCATTGGTATGTTCTATCAACATTTTACTTGACTGTTTATGTGATTGCTGTAATAAAAGGTAAAGTTGCATCAAGCATAGAACATCTACATAAATTTACAAAACTCCTCCATCCGATCTCTATGAAAGCTGGCTTTGACCTGTGTGGAAGCAACAAACTCTGAAAGCCTACTTTGAATGTCAACCCAATGAGAGTTGGCTCTTAACCTTCTTGTTTGCAAGGGAAAAATTTGAGGGTTAACAAGGCCCAAAGGATTTTTGTGTTGATCTCCAAGCACACCTTGGTATTCATGATATTAGCATCAATATTATGAAACTTAATGGGCCATCACACTTGGACAAAGAGGTGCATGTGTCTCACGGGGAAAGGTACCATTCTAGAGTTCTGTTGTTCAGTTTGAGAAGATGTGTTTTTCGATACCTGAACTAGAACCATAGGAAGCAAGTACAACAATTTATTTGGGTGGTCAAAAAATGACTATCGTATCAGGTTAAATGGATTTTCCAGTTTAGGTTTGAACAAAGATTTACATATCTTTAATAGAATTGGGGGCAATTCCTTATTAACTAAGAAGGAAATGAGTAAATGGTACCTCAATAGGCAGGGTTTACATCCCTTGCAATAGCCTACATGAACATGGAAAGGGGATGTGCCCCTTGTCCCTGGTGTGGCTCGGGAGATGCCCATCCTTCACCTGGCAAAATACATGCATCTCCTAAGCTCTTTGTGGATGCAACCAATGACCCCAACCCAAATCAAGTGATGTTCCTATTTTATAGGCTAATTAATTCCCTTATAATTGTGGTATGATTGGTTTTTTGACTTCTTTGTAGATTGTCACATTCCCAGTGCTCATTCTTGTAAGAAGAGATTGTTGTTGTCTTCACAACAACTGGTAACATCTTGCTGTATTTTGTTGGATGGACTCGAAAAAAACTGCATTATTTCTCTATTCTCCAGTTAAAATAATATTTTGTTGACTAGCCCTCGATGTGTGTCCTCAATTGTTGAATGAAGTTAACATAAAAAATCGAAGGAAAAAAAAGGTCAGTGGTTTATTTGCTCAACCGTTTACACTCTTTGGGGCATACATAAGTTGAATATAAGGTCTCTTTGGGGCATACATAACTTGAAAATAAGGCCTTCAATGGGCACGTACCCAAAAATAGGAAACCAACAAATGCATACATATCTATTTTTTTATTTAATTTATCTAGTGCGAAATCAGTAACTAGAACATGCTTTGCCACCAAGAATCACATAGCGTTGCTGCCTAGAAAGCCCCCCTTGGCCTGTTATAATAGCATGCAAACCATACTGAGCAAGGTTACCTATGATTCTAACTGAGGTGGGTGGTATTACCACCATGAATCCCAACAACTCAGGCTACTCTTGACTGGATGTAAACAGATCTGAGTTAAAAAAGGTCAATGCTTTATTTTCTTAACTCTCAACCTTGTTTGGAACATGTATAATTTGAAAAAAGAGCCCAACAATCATTTTTTCCACCATGAAGATGAAAATGGAAGCAACATTGTTTGTCATTTGGTGACTGGTTTGGGCCCCAAATTGGAGCTTGGGGTGCTTATTTGGTGTTGCAAGAATTGAATGTTTTTTGTATTGGCTCCTTCTTCTTGCTCTGGACTAGTGTTGCAGGAAATGGCCCCTCCCCCCAGCTCCAACCCACGAAATGCTGTCTGTATGGAATCGTACGGGATTTGCCGTATGAAATGCATTTCAAAATTTCCAAAACGTGTTGCGCAAAAATATTTGCGCTTCTTGGAAATCCAAATCCGTACGGACGGATCTGCGATTCTGTATGACATATCCGCGTTTTGTACGACAAATCGTTGTACGAAAGCACCACGCTTTGGAGGTGGATCCGTACGGATCACGAGCGGTTCTGTACAACACCGTATAGATTCGACTAACACAACTCAAAAAAATGATTTTTTTTGATTTTTGACTTTAGTTGGGTTAGAGGGTGGGTTAGTGTTGAGTTAGGGATATGATGAAAAAGATATAAGCTCTCTTTCACCTTGCGTTTGCTCACTTGTGTTTTTGGAGAGCTTGGAGAAGAGAGGAGAAGAGAGCTTGGAGAAGAGAGGTTGGAGGAGTGAAGGAGGAGGAGGTTGGAGGAGTAAAAAAGGGCTTCCATCTACAATAGCTAAAGAGGTAAGTGCAAACCCCAAACTCTCTCATTTTTTTGTCATTGTTTTTTGTATTTTCTCTCCTCCCTCTCCTATAGTTTCCCATCCTTTCTTCTTGTACATTTATTTGCAGGTTGTCCACCATCTATATTTATATTCAAAGATGATGTTCTTTTGGCTTCTATGTATCATTCCACTCTTGGTTTTTGATGATGGTAAGGGGGAGTAAAAATAGAAGAGAAGAACATGAAGAAGAAGAACATAGTGGTCCCCATATGAGTGACCCAATGTATGATGAGGAGGAATGGTTTGAAGAGGAAGGGGATGATGAAAACATTGAATCACAAGAGGGGAAAATTGCATTGACACCCTTGTGGAACTATGTGACCAAACTTGAAGGGGGAAAAGGTGGTGGAAGCTACAAGTTTTTGTACCCTCATGGTTGCCATGGAGGAAAACCATATAGTGGTTCATATACCCATATGAGGAGGCATCTTTGTGGGGTGATGGACAGTGATGAAAATAAGGGTGTCGTGGGGATAACAATTTGCCCAAAGGTTCCAGCTGATCAAAGAAGAAAATACATCCAAATAGAGGAGGTTGCACAACAAAAAAACAAGAAACAAAAAACTCAAAAAACTCAATCTGAATCAAGTGCAACCTCTAGATTTAGTAGCTCATCTCCTCATGGTGCTTCTGCAAGCTCTGGAGGTAAAAAATCAATAGCAGATTTCCTTAATGTTGCTAGGAGGGATGATGTGGATGGAATGATAGTCCGATTTCTTTGTGCTTGCAGTGTACCATTCAATGTGCTTTGCTCTCCCTATTGGCATGAAATGGTAAAGGCCATCAATGAAGCCCCAAAAGGATACAAGTCCCCCAACTATGAGAAAGCTAGAGCAATGTTATTAGAAAGAGAAAAAGGAAAGGTTCAAGTAGCTTTGACACATTTTACAAATGAGTGGGTGGATAGTGGGGTATCCATTGTATCAGATGGGTGGACAAATATCAGAAACCAACATTTAATAAATATTCTTGGTGTTTCTACTAGTGGTGCAATGTTTATTACATGTCATGATTCCTCCTTTGTCACTGCAACTTCCCAAAACATTGCAGATCTCCTATTGCAATCAATCAGAGATGTTGGTCCTAGTAAAGTGGTTCAAGTGATTACAAAAAATGCAGCGAATTGTAAGGGAGCAGAAGAATTATTGAGCGTACTTATCCACACATATTTTGGTCTGGGTGTTTGGTGCACACATTGAACCTTTTGATGCCTGATATTATGAAGCATAAAGAATGTGGGTGGATTAATGAGCTTTACAAGAGAGGGAAACAACTCATTAAATTTATCACAGGGCATACAAGGGTAAAGTTGTAAACTACTTCTATGGCACTTACTCCAAGTTGCAGTTGCTTAAACTTGCAAAAAGAAGATTTGCAAGTTATTACCTCACCTTTAGGTGGCTAGTGAATGTGAGACAAGCTTTAACTAATATGGTCACCGCTGAATCATGGGAGGAAATTAACACTGATAAAGATGGTGCTAATGCAGCCAAGGACACTATTCTTGACATGTTATTTTGGTCACAAGTTAAATATGTTTTGCAATTCACCAAAACAATTTATTACATGATTAAGTTTGTAGATTCAGATCAACCAATAATTGGGGAGGTGTATGAGCAAATGCATAACATGTTGGGGCAGATTAAAGACATTGTTGAGCCTAGAGATATCACCTTGTACAATTATATTTGTGCAGAGGTCGTAAAACGATGGGATATGCTAAATGTTCCATTGCATGCATTAGCATATGTTTTGACACCTAAATACTATAGTCCTTCATGGCTTTCAACACCAACACCTGGGGGGAGGAGTAGGAGAAAACCATACCTAGATCCAAAGGTCCTAGAAAAATATATGATTGCATTGGATAGATTAGTTCATGATGAGGAGGAGTCACACTTGGTACGAAAATAGTTGAGCAGCTATACGCTTTCCACTAGTCCATTTGGGAACATGCATGCTATTAGAGATCGAGAGAGTTTTTCTTCTATTGAGTGGTGGAGCATGCATGGAGGTGCTACTCCACTTCTACAGACTTTGGCATTGCGGGTGCGCTATCACAAGTGGTAAACACTTCTTCTGCAGAGAGGTGTTTGAGCTCTTATTCTTTCGTCCATAGTGTTAAAAGGAACAGGTTGAGTTTAGACCGGGTAGAGAGCTTGGTTTATGTACATTACAACTTGCGATTGTTGTCCCATCACTGTGATGATGCAAAGAATAATAAAGACCTTAAGGTTTGGGACAGGTATCCAGAGGTGGCCAATTTGGAGGATGGAGTGTTGCAATTAGAGCAATTAGAGGATGCTCTTATCCATGATGATGATGATGATGATCGAGTTGAGATGCCACCCCACACTTGTCCCTTGCTTCCTAGGTTCCATGGTTCAACACCAACAGCAGGGGCTTCTCCTTCATCAGTAGTGCCAGTGCCACAACTTCCACAACCACCATCTTCTTCATTGCCACCACGTGGAGGCCCACCGTTGCGTACCCTTCGTGGTGGAAGGAGGACAGATTAGTAGATATTTTCACAATTTACTGCTTTTGTCATAGATTAGACTTGTAGGCTTGTTGTGAATTTGAACTTTTTTGTCTTGGTGGTGGCCAAGTGGCCTATTTTGTAAACATTATTATTTGAATTTTGGACATGACTAATGTTGACAGTTGCTCACTTGATAGATAATATGCTTTATGCTTTATAATATGGTTAAATGTTTTATGTTTATCATTTATGTTTTATAGTATGCTTAAATGTTTTAAATGTTTTATGTTTTATAGTATGCTTAAATGTTTTATCATGCTTAAAAATTTGATGTATGTTTGTAATTGCTAGGATCTAGAATCTAGATGGTTGATGCTTGAATAATTAATTATTGATGTACAATGGAATCATGGATGTCATATCTATCTTGATTTATGTAAAAATATGCATGTTTTCATGTCTTCTACAACTAATATGGTGTTTGGGATGTTTGTTTTGAATACAAATGCAAATATATATATATATACTAGACGCTTCCGAAACGCTTCGCTTCCTAAAATTTTGGAAAATGACGCTTCTGCGTTCCTGCTTCCAAAAAAACGTCCCTGCTTCGTGCAACGTCGCTCTGGACAGTAAGCAGCAGGCACGATTTTCTTTATGTGTCTATCACTTTTTAGCCATGCATGCATCATCTTCTTGCTGTGGACATTGATTGTATGCAGTAGGTATCTGCATTTTGCTACGTGGGCACCATTTTGCTGCCATGGGATTCAATTTTCATTTGTGGGCAGTTTTCTGCTGTAGGTACCATCTTCTTGCAACAACCAACAATGATTTTATGTAATGTACACCATTGTCTTGTTGTTGGCATTCATTTCAAGCTCGCAGAATTTCACCCACTTCCCCGGAGTCCTAGATGGATGTTGATGTTAACCAGCAGCTCGAATGAGCAGATGGTACCATTCTAGAGTTCTGTTGTTCAGTTTGAGAAGATGTGTTTTTTGATACCTGAACTAGAACCATAGGAAGCAAGTACAACAATTTATTTGACTGCTCAATAAATGACTTTACCATATCAGGTTAAATGGATTTACCAGTTTAGGTTTGAACAAAGATTTACTGATCTTTAACAGAATTGGGGACAGTTCCTTATTAAGTAAGAAGGAAATGAGTAAATGGTACCTCAACAGGCAGGGTTTACATCACTTGCAATAGGCTACATGAACATGGAAAGGGGATGTGCCCCTTGTCCCTGGTGTGGCTCAGGAGATGCCCATCTTTCACCTGGCAAAATACATGCATCTCCTAAGCTCTCTGGGGATGCAACAAATGACCCCAACCCAAATCAAGGGATGTGCACGTGTCTCACTGGGAAAGGTACCATTCTAGAGTTCTGTTGTTCAGTTTGAGAAGATGTGTTTTTTGATACCTGAACTAGAACCATAGGAAGCAAGTACAACAATTTATTTGGCTGGTCAAAAAATGACTCCACCATATCAGGTCAAATGGATTTCCCAGTTTAGGTTTGAACAAAGATTTACTGATCTTTAACAGAATTGGGGACAATTCTTTATTAAGTAAGAAGGAAATGAGTAAATGGTATCTCAATAGGCAGGGTTTACATCCCTTGCAATAGGCTACATGAACATGGAAAGGGGATGTGCCCCTTGTCCCTGGTGTGGCTCGGGAGATGCCCATCCTTCACCTGGCAAAATACATGCATCTCCTAAGCTCTCCGGGGATGGAACCAATGGATGCAACCAATGACCCCAACCCAAATCAAGGGATGTTCCTATTTTATAGGCTAATTAATTCCCTTATAAGTGTGGTATGAATTGTTTTTTGACTTCTTTGTAGATTGTCACATTCCCAGTGCTCATTCTTGTAAGAAGAGATTGTTGTTGTCTTCACAACAACTGCTAACATCCTGCTGTGTTTTATTGGATGGAATAAAAAAGAACTGCGTTATTTCTCTAATCTCCAGTTAAAATAATATCTTGTGGCCTATAGCCCTCGATGTGTGTCCTCAATTGTAGAATGTAATTAACATAAAAAACCTAAGGCAAATAAAGGTCAGTGGTTTATTTGCTCAACCGTTTACACCCTTTGGGGCATACATAACTTGAAAATAAGTCCTTTAATGGGCGCGTACCCAATAATAGGAAACCAACAAATGCATACATATCTAATGTTTTTATTTAATTTATCGAGTGGGAAATCAGTAACTAGAACATACACTGCTACCAAGAATCACATAGCATTGCTGCCTAGAAAGTCCTCCTGGCCTGTTATGATAGCACACAAACCATACTGAGCAAGGTTACCTGTGATTCTAACTGAGGTGGGTGGCATTAGCACCATGAATCGCAACCACTCAGGCTACTCCTGACTGGCTGTAGGCTGTAAACAGATCTGAGTTAAAAAAGGTCAATGCTTTATTTTCTTAACTCTCAATCTTGTTTGGAACATGTATAATTTGAATAAAGAGCCCAGCAGTCATTTTTTCCACCATGAAGATGAAAATTGCAGCAGCATTGTTGTCATTTGGTGACTGGTTTGGGCCCCAAATTGGAGCTTGGGGTGCTTATTTGTTGTTGCAAGAATTGAATTTTTTCTGCGTTGGCTCCTTCTTCTTGATCTGGACAGTAAGCAGTGGGCACCATTTTCTTTATGTGTCCATCCCTTTTTAGCCATGCATGCATCATCTTCTTTCTGTGGACATTGATTGTATGCCGTAGGTATCTACATTTTTCTATGTGGGCACCATTTTGCTGCCATGGGATTCAATTTTTACTTGTGGGCAGTTTTCTGCTGTAGGTACCATCTTCTTGCAACCAACAATGATTCTATGTAACGTACACCATTGTCTTGTTGTTGGCATTCATTTCAAGCTGGGAGAATTTCACCCACTTCCCCAGAGTCCTAGATTGATGTTGATGTTAACCAGCAGCTCGAATGAGGAGATGGTAACCTCAAAGGACTTGATGGGAATGGCTCCTGTGATCTCATATCAGGCTGCATCTTTTGGCTGATCTTGTCAAACCAAACAAGCTAACATGCACACAAACACACACAAAACACCTGCATTTGGTATGCTCTATTTTTCAAGGTTTGTACTTGGTAGTTCCTGTACTAGAGATTCCCTCCATACCTGAGATTCCTTGGAAGTTTGATGTGTTTATATGTGTTTTTTTTGATGTTTTGATGCATCCACGAGCTTGGTCAACTCATTGTAATACATTAGTACCCCCAAGTGTAAAATATTGATGTATATACCTGCACTTGGCATAGTCTATTTTGGAGGTTTGTACTGGGTACCAAATCTCTAGAAATGTCTAGTACCCGGGTACTAGACATGTTCCCATACAAGAGAGTTCATGCAACTTTGATGTGCATCTTTGTGTTTTGATGCACCCATGAACCTGGGCAACTTAATGTAATTCATAAGTACTAAGTGTAAAATATTGACGTGTTTTATTTGTAGCACATGTACGTATATATGTATGTGTGTGTAGTTATCTTTGTATAAATGCATAAAGATATATCGAATATACACCATGCCATAAAGAAAGAGGCATCCATACACATGCAATTCTACTTCTGTTGACCTTGATGTTAATCAACCTTGGTTATATATTGACCATGTTGAAATTAACTATAGTTGAAATCTGATCATGATTGATTGTAAGTGACTGCTGTTAAAAGTTGTATTTAACCTTTTTTAGAGACGGATCATAATGAACTGCAGTTAAATGTATTGACCATATGGTTATAATATATTGAACATGTTGATTTTATCTATAATTCAAAGTTGATCATGATTGATTGAAACTGATCGCTGTTAAAAGTTGTATATAAACTTTGTTAGAAAAAGATCATAATGAACTGCAGTTAAATTTCACACACATAAATTAAATCTAACACATTATTTTGGCATCCAGGTTGATAAATCGGCTCTCTTATGCCATGGTTATTATTTTTCAGACTCACCAAGATCTTTGTCTGAACTCTCTAGAATGCATTTTTAGGAAATTTACTTAGAAAATATATTACAAGGAGTAGGTAATGATACAGGAAGAAGATGGCCTTTGTTATCTTAGTGGGAATGCTCATGCTGACAAGGGTTGGTCTCCTTTTCCTCACGTTTTTAAATGTTTCTCGTGAGGAACGTGCATGCACTTTTGGGCATGAATTTCTGCCTTCCTCTCTTCTTGAACTTGCAAATCTTCCTTGATGGCATTGACCTCACGTATCCCTGTCAAAATCATTAGAGGCCTGTCGAAAAAGAGTGGAACATAACTAAATCTTTAAGTTCCTGAAGGATACTGCATGAACGTTATAAAAAGATGCATAATAACTTTAACATGAATAGATCAATATACATACCTTAGGGAGGTTCATAACAGGATTATTCAGAGTTCAACTGTTTGCCTCTTGAGAATATAAATGATCTTACTCTTGATCATAGGAATTTAGATAACTGTTTCATATGAATGATGTGAACTAATAAATGGGTTTTGGAAGATGGACAACCTGAGGGAAATGCTGTTTCTTCTTAAAGCATGTCCAGCTCATATCATACCTTTTGATTGAAGCAAGGCCTTGTAAGCTTTAATTATCTAAACTTTGTTCATAATAATAATAATAATAATAATAGTTAATTTATTAACTTAGTTTAAATGAAAAAGTGGGATCTCAAAGATACTTTGACAAGTAAGGGTTTATTCGCGTGGTTTCCTAAATGAATAACCCATCTTATTCTGGCATGTTTTGACATGGCTTGTGCAACATCAAACCATTCAGTCCGTACGGTACAACTCACTTTTTTCATTGGAAACCAGAGCTATGAGTAGAATGAATCCAAAGAAAATGCATTCAAGCAGAGCTCATGTTCAATTTATTCAAGTCCCTTCTTGTTTGAAAATGCAGTCTAAAATTTGAGTTCATTTTTTTTTGATAATTTGGTGGTTTCCTTCTCCGAGTATTATGTTCTTGAAATTTTTTCAAGAACATTTCAAGAAATGTTCTTGAACATTTCAAGAAGTGGTTGATAATTTTCAAGAAATGTTCTTGAAATTTTTTTGGGAAGGAAAGGAAGTTGAATTAAGGGGTTTCACACGAGGAAATCTAATCAACTCTAATGGCATGACAAAGCTTCTAAATAAAAAACAAAAAGGCGTAATTGTGAAAATTCCGTTAACTCTGAAATCCTATTGCAACAACTAGAATATATTCACCTAATTGTTAATTTTTGATATGGGCGATCGATGGATGACAAGTGGCGGGCTCATGTTCTTAAGTTCTGTGGCCCTCAATGTTCTTTTCAATATATAAGTTATATGAGGTATAAGTTATTAGGCGGTTAAGTGATGTTCCCTTTCGATGGATAACTTATTTTTTTCAAAAAGAAGCAATACCATTGTTATTCCATTAAGAAATCAAATGGTACATACAATAAAATAGGACAAAAATTGCCCAAAAAACTTCACACAAGAATCTTAATAGAACACCAATACCCTGTGGAACCAATAGTATAATTTACTTCTAAAAATTGACTGTCCTAAAATAAAATCAATACATGATACACAATATATACATGATAGTTAGAACCAAATATTGAAAACTAACAGTTCTGAAAAGGAAAAAGTACATGTCTCTAAGAAAAAGAAATAAAAACCAAAATAAATCTCTGACTCAGATAGTAAAAAGTGATAAAGTTTGTCTGCAAAAGAACTGAGTTAGTTAATGTCAGCTGGAGAATAGTTGATTACATAAGCTAAGGTGAGAGCTCTTTTGGATGAAGAGTCCACCCTTGAATTCCCGATCTTGTAAATATGTTGGAAGCAAATTGCATGGAACCTTTCCTTTATTGCTAGTTCCCTGTCCAACCAGTAGCATAAAATGAGAACCTGTAAAGGTAGTCAACCACTCTATATTACACATAGAGTCCCCATAGACTTGTAGATGGTGTATCCTTTTTTTTTTTTTTTTTTTTTAAGTGAAAGCAAGGATATTCCAACATGCTATAGGCTTAACTTTGGTATTTGTTCCCTGTTCTGGATTATTAACCCATATTTGATAGGATTTACAATCATGTTGTTTGATGAGAGCACCCCCACCACACTCAACTTGAGAGGCTCCATGGCAAATACCAGCTGGAACATTAAGCTCGAGGAAGGGAAATCTATATAGACATGTAACAGAGGTCACCCTTGGCCTAAAACACTCTTTGAAGAAACATGTAATTCTATTAATTACTACCTCCAAGGTTGTATAAATGTCTTAAAAAATACATTTGTTCCACGTTCTCCACAAACCCCAAGCAATAAACCTGGGAAGAGTCTTACGACTACCCATATTAGAGTCCTAGTATCAGAGAACTTTCAAAGGAATTAAAGTATTTGATACATGTAGGTCAAGAATTTGAAGAGTGTTTTGCCAAACTTCCTTAGAGAAAGAAATGAACAAAGAGATGGTCAATTGTTTCTGCATCATATTTTGAAAGACAACAAATATTGGGACCCAAGAAGCCTCTTTTCAACAGATTATGCAAGGTGAGGATTCTATTCTCCAACAAGAGCTATACAAAATATCTCAATGTGTGTGTAAGATTCCAATTCCATAATTTTTTATGCCACTAGATGCTGAACTCCTAGGAAGAGAAAACTAATGAGTCATAAGCATCTCAATTTTTGTGGAATATTCCAATTCCATAAATTTTTATGCCACTAGATGCTAAACTCCTGGGAAGAGAAAACTAACGAGTCATAAGCTTCTCTAACTGTAACCTGCGCATTAGCAATATTCCAACTCCAAACAAGGGAATCCTCTCCTTCCCTAAGGAGAATACCATTTGAATAAAGGCAACCAATAAAATTATCCCATTCTAATGCAAGACTTCTAGAGAGTTTGAGGTCACCAACATTCAACCAATATCCAATGAATATTATGATCAATATTTTTGATGTGGCCCAACATATAAATGCCTTTAGAATTAATTATATTAATCAACTCAATAGAACTAATATAATAATCAAAACCTCAAATAAAAGGATCCTGGCCAATGTTGAAATTATAACTAGGTCCAGTGTTCATAATTGTTATTGTACTTATATCAATATGTATTTTATGTAAAAACATAAACAAAAATTATTGCTATTTTCTAGCATGTTCTTCATGCTTTGTTTTGGTCAACAGAAAATGAAAAAGGGCATTTTATTCGCGACCCTTGTAAAAGAAGCAAATTTGGATTTTTGAAAAGTGTCATTTTTCCTTCCATTTTGCCAAGTTGGCCCTCCAAAAAGATAAGTTGGCCTACCCAAAGGAACTGTCTCTTCACATGAACGAACAACTATATATCAACATCTATTCTCCATCTTTTGGCAATCAATTCAGGTATCTTCTGTGGAAGACAATTAGAGTATGTGGCATACAAATTCAAGGTACATTCTTTTGGTTAATGCGAGTCTTTTATGGCACGCTGGCTCTATGATGATATTAGCTTCATATGGCAGATCCCGAGGCACATAACAAGAGCATTCTAAGAACATATTTGTGGAACAATGTTTTAAATAATATTATGGATATATGGAGGGATGACTAGGCATTTGGATCACTGGTTAGTTTGAATTGGATTTCTCTTGTTGATGAAGAATCTATGAGGAAAGGATTGTTATGTTTCCCTCTTATGGGTTTTTCCCTAACCTCTGGCCTAATCTCTGGTGTCTCTTGTCTCTTGTGCACTTTCTCTATATCTCTGAAATGTATAATTTCTTGATGACACAAAATGAAGTAAATTCTAAAGGAAAAGCATATATAAACAAGTTACAGGTAATTATCATGATTATAAATTCATCTTTCAATCGAATTTCATCATGGTATTAGAGGTAGGATTGAATATTTGGAAGTTCGAATTGAATAAACAAGTTACAAGTGATTATCATGATAATAAATTCATCTTTCAATCAAATTTCAACATGGTATTAGAGCTAGGATTGAATATTTGGAAGAACGAATTGAAGACATCTTGGCCAATTTCAATGTGAGTTTCTTTGTGGACTTGGAAATATCTTTGAGGTAACTAATTCTCTGCAAAAACCACACACGAATCTAGGCAACTATATGTGATGCAAAGTTTGTGATACGAATCTAAGGGGGCTATGCAAAGTTTGAGGCAACTATCTTATGCGAAGTTTCTGATGTTGACACAAAATTTTGTGTCCCTCCATTTTGCCAAATCGACCTTCAAGAAAGACAAGTCGGCTTGCCCAAATGACCTGTTTCTTTACATGAACGAACAACTATATATTGGCATTTATTCTCCATCTTTTAGCAATCAATTTTGGTCTCTTATGTGGAAGAAAATTCGAGTTTGTGGCATACAAATTTGAGGCACATTCTTCTGGTTAATGCGAGTCTTCTATGGCACCTTCCCTCTATGATGATCTGAGCTTCCTATGGCAAATACTTAGGCACATAACCGAGCTTCTATGGCATATCCTGAGGTGCATAACTGAGCTTTCTATGGCATATCTTGAGGACATAACCAAAATTACTGTGGCAGATCCTGTGGCACATAATAAATCATTCCAAGGACATATTTGTGTGAACTTGGCATTTGGATCACTGGTTAGTTTGACTTAGATTTCTCTTATTGACAAAGAATCTATAAGGATTGTTGGGTTTTCCCCTAATGGGTTTTTCCCTAGCCTCTGGCCTAATATTTGGTGTTTCTTGCCTCTTGTTCACTTTATTTATATATTTTAAATGTATAATTGCTTGATGACACAAGCAAATGAAATAAATTCTAAAGGAAAAACATATATAAACAGGTCACAAGCAGTTATCATGTTTAGAAATTCATCTTTCAATCAAATTTCAACATGGTATTGGAGCTAGGATTGAAGATATGGAAGATTGAATTGAAGACATCGTCACCAATTTCAATGTGAGTTTCTCTGTGGAACTTATCCTCTATACTCTTTGTGGACCTATGGTGTTTACCTTTTGTGGAAATACGATGACTTGGAAAGATCTGTGAAGTATCTAATTCTCTGAGAAAGACATACAAATTTGAGGCAACTATCTGTGATGTGAAGTTTGTGATACAAATCTAAGGGAACTATGCAATGTTTGAGGCATCTATCTCTGTGAAGTATCTAATTCTCTGCGAAAGGCATACAAATCTGAGGCAACTATCTGTGATGTGAAGTTTGTGATACAAATCTAAGGGAACTATGCAATGTTTGAGGCATCTATCTTATGTGAAGTTTTTGATGTTGACACAAAATTCTATGGTTGGTACACATGGATAAATTCGTGGTAATCCTAACTTTAAGATATGAGCTCCAAACTCTCTAAGATTTTCTGAAGTTCTTAAGATTAAAACTAAATCTGAATCCATATTACAACCCATACTATTTAAATAAAGTGTTAGTCAATCTGATCTATGAAAATTTGAGCATCATCTTTGTGGTATGGTAGTCTAATGGCATTTGAGTTTGTCACCTTTGTGGAACTATATCTAAATCCGAACTAAGGAAGAAGTGGTATGAGCTCTGTGGATGATTCAAGTATTCTCTTTGAGAAAAAAAAAGATAGAGCCTCCTAATTGACTATAGTGATCCAAAATTCTTTGGAACAATGACATGGTTGTATTTCTCCTTGAATCAAAGCGAAGTCTACATGTTTATGATCCCTGCGTGTAAAAACAAGTCCCTATGGTAGATCAAAGGTATATAGCTAAAATGGCACTGTTGCATCTCGATATTGTACGAGGACAAGTCTCCTTCTTACTATAAAGGTCCATGCTTTTTCATCCTATAGATTTGTCAAGTCCGAAATCCCTATCCAAATTATAGAAGAATGACAAGTCCTATGACATAACATCCATGACAATCGAATTATGACACAATATATGCTATGTGCAAATAGCCATAAATACATTTCTTCTCATACAGATATGAAGTCCAAAATATGTAGCAAAGAGAAGTATAGTTGAAGATCTAATTCATATCAAATTATCTTGTTCTTGTTTCCAAATGAATACTAGATGTCTATACCCTTGGCTCATACGAAGGTCTGTGACACTTATGCAAATTATTGAAGAGTTGAGCTGCCATGATGAGAAGTCTGGGTTTGTTGTGAACATATCTCTTTGAAGTAACCCAAAAAAGTTATAACATGGTACCATACTGAAGGCAAAAATGGAGAAAATGTAAGGTTGAAGATGTACGTATAATTTCTTGTTATTATCAAGAACTAGACTTCAATATGACACACAATCAATATGACAAGTCTTCTATTCTCTATTTGCATATGCAAGCCAGAGTTTTGTACTACAATTAGAGTAAGTTTGTCAAAAACATCAATGAGCTCCATCTCTAATATAGAAGGCATATAAATGGCATTTATAGGGCATGTAACTAACACATTAGTATACATGTAGAACTTGCAATTTGAAAGTTGAGAGGTCTTGAAGACTTTGGAAATTGAAGCATATAGGGTTTCTAAAACCTATTAGAAGTTTGAAACCTCTAGGAGCAAAACCCTAGGACCAATTTTTTCCGCTGAAAGAAGCCCTAGCTCTTGAGAATGGCAAAAATTACATCTTGAGGATTAGGGTGATTACAAGAAGGGAGTTTATTCACTTCTCAAAAGATAAGTACTCTAGATCACCTTTCTTTAATTTCTACTACTGATATTGTCATTTTCTTAATTGTATTTGTTCTTCCATAACCTCCTAATAAGGCTTACAAGTTAATGGTAAGAGCTTCCTAGACATTGGTAGCAAATGAAAGAGTTGAAGAAAAAAGGACTTTCCAGATGTGGACTAGAAGAAGAACCAAAGATTTGCCAACTTAAAGTATGCCATGATTGATTGTAGAATGAAACAAATGACAACATGGAAGTAAGAAGGTTCTCCTAGTAAGAGTGAGCGAATCATGTTAGGACGATTGCCTCAGTTAGAAAAATTATCCTAGGATCTTGAAAAAGGAACCTCATAATTAAAGAAGTTTTTGTATTTTGGGAAAGAAGGATTCAAGAGTCAAAAGTAGTATGGACTTCAGAGGGTGCTGGAAACAAAATTTGACATGAAGGATCTTACACTACAACTTGGGACATGAGGATACATCGATTAGGTTGGTAGTGATGATAAATACATATACTATTAATGGCTTGGTTATATTATGGTTTCTTGGAAAAACATGAAGCAAGATCTTGTTGCATTGAGGCAGAAGATATGGCAATTTGTACAATTAGCTTTGAAGCAGTTTGGATCTGTAAAACATTTGATGGACAATTTGACGATGTGTTGGATTCGATTGTAATACCCAATAAAGCTTGTTAGAGAACTTGTTTTTTCATGGAACGTCAAAGTTCTTTATGATTCAAGAGTATGATGCAGATAAGAGCCGAGACACTACAACATCTCTCCATAGATAAACATGTAGCCGATGTAAGGAAAGTATGAATACTTCTAACACAAGCTTGGGCTTGTGGATTACTCCTCCTAGGTTGAGAGGGAGTGAGGATGAAAAACTTTTTTCTCCATGTGTCATGTAATATGGCCAGGACTAACAACCACAAGTCTAGTACATGAACACATATAGGGAGAATGGTGGATTGGATAAGCATAATGAATTGACATTCTTGAGATTTGTACTGTGGCAAGGACTAATATCCATAAGTCAAGTACATTGATCTGCTATAAGATTGGTATGAGGGATTGATATTTCCTTGTGTCAGGTATTGTGACAATGGATTAGGAAATGATCCCGTGAGGACATACTTTGGTGAACCTAGGTTGAGTATGCGCCTTGAGAGGTTGGCGATATCCTATTTGAATGCCTCCCAACATTGTGCTCTAATCTAGTGGAGAGATAAAGCTTACTTGTCAAGGCCTGGTATTTTGACAATGTTGGTTATGAGGATGTTATCATCATTGATGCTTATCAACCCAGGTCCTTTCTTATAGAATTCTTCAACTTGAGAATATCTCGATGAGTCATTATGAATACCTCCCTCTTTAAGAGAGAGTTTGAAATTGTAACTAGGTTTGATATTGATTATTGTCATTGTACTTGTATCAATATGTATTTTTTGTAAAAGCAAAAAGAAGAAAAAATATTATTTTCTAGCATGTTCTTCATATTTTCTTTTGGTCAAAAGAAAATGAAAAAGGGCATGTTCTTCGTGACCCTTGTAAAAAAATAAATTTTGAGATTTTGAAAAGTGTCATTTGTCCCTCCATTTTGCCATGTTGAACCTCCAGACAGACAAGTTGGCCTGCGCAAAGGACCTGTCTCTTCACATGAACGAACAATTATATATTGGCATCTATTCTATATCTTTTGGCAATCAATTCATGTCTCTTCTGTGAAAGACAATTTGGGTATGTGCGATACAAATCTGAGGCACATACTTCTAGTTAATGCAAGTCTTTTATGTCACCTTCTCTCTATAATGATTTGAGCTTCCTGTGGTAGAACGCGAGGCACATAAACGAGCTTCTGTGGCAAATCTTGAGGCACATAACCGAACTTCTAGTGGAAAATCCTTAGGCACATAACAAATCATTTTAAGGATAGATTTGTGGAACAATCTTGTGAAAGATATTATGGACAGATGGAGGGGTGACTTGGCATTTGGATCACGGGTTAGTTTGAATTGGATTCCTCTTTTTGATGAAGAATCTATAAGGAAAGGATTGTTGGGTTTTCCCCTTGTGGGTTTTGTCCTGGCCTTTGGCCTAATCTTTGTTGTTTGAACCTGAGGCACATAATCGAGCTTCTGTGGCAGATCTTGAGACACATAACCGAACTTCTTGTGGCAAATCCTTAGGCACATAACAAAGCATTCCAAGCATAGATTTGTGGAACAATCTTGTGAAAAATATTATGGACAGATGGAGGGCTAACTTGGCATTTGGATCACTGGTTAGTTTGAATTGGATTCCTCTTTTTTTTAGAAGAATCTATAAGGAAAGGATTGCTAGGTTTTCCCCTTGTGGGTTTCGTCCTGGCCTTTGGCCTAATCTTTGTTGTCTCGTCTCTTGTGCACTTTCTTTATATATCTGAAATGTATAATTGTTTGTTGACACAAGTAAATGAAGTAAATGCTAAAGGAAAAACATATATAAACAAGTCACAAGTAATTATCATTCTTAGAAATTTGTCTTTCAATTGAATTTCAACGAACGAGAATAATTTGATTCCCATTTTCCAGGCAATCCAAGAGGATGGCCCCCAAAAGGAGTCCACTACGCCTTTCCAGAATATAGAGCCTTTTCGGGAGAAAATAGAAAATTATGATCTAAGCCATGTAGTGACATATGTTCTTTTAAACACTTGGCCTTTATAATTTTTTGCCACAGACTAGATCCATTTATTTTTCAACGTAAAATTTTGATAGGGAACTAGAAACCTCCTAAGATATATGCAATATCTCGCAAGCCACATATATCAAAAACTCATAGTTCAACCTAGGATCGAGACATCTGGTGACCACCAAAGCTAGAGCTGGGATCCTAGACTCCAATGTGACCAAAGCCATTTATTACTCTCCATAAAGTCTTCATGGATAGGGTAGTTCCAAACAAAAACATATTCTTAAATCCCCAACCTACAAAGGATTTAGGCAGAGAAAGTGACTCCCACCTAACCAAATGTACTCCTTTCTCCTTTTTTCCAGTCCACAAAATACTAAACATTTTGTCCTAATTTATTAATGATTAATTTAGGGATTTTTGAAAGTTCTATCCAATAAACAAGGTTACTTTCAAGGAAAAACTTTACAAGTATCACCCTTCCCCCAAGAGAGAGCCACCTGAAACACTAGTTATAATTCTATGATCAATTGTTTCAAGGAGTCAAGTCCAATCCTTCTTTACGTAACAATTTGGTTTCAAGAAAAATCCCAGGCATATAAGACCTTTGGAAAGAAGCTCAACTTCAAAAGTTAGTATGGACTTTATGATATCGAGATTTTCATCCTGGACTCTGTTTTGGAAAAAGGTAGCTTTTTGCAGGCTAATCTCCATATCGAAGGCTTGACAAAAGAGAGAGATAAGGATTATGACCAATCTTTTAACCATGCCACTCTCATCCACCCTACCATTTTTCAAGGTTAGTCTCATAGGGGAAGGCCTGATACCAATAAAGTTAGAATCTTGAATCAATTGAGAGAAATAAGGAGCGAAGGGGTAGACCCAGGGCCTATATCCCCAAATTTTAGAAGCAAAGATTGTGAAATTGAGGTCCCCAACAAGAATGATGGGCCAATAAAGTAGAAAACCACTTTCTTGCAACTAGTTACAAAAATTTCTCCTATTATCATAGGGTCCATAAAGTTAAGTAGCTTTATGGGGGTGTTCAATTTTTTCAGGGAGCCTTCCAAGATGATAATATCCCATGAAAAGTAAGGCTTAAGATCAACAACATTAGGATTCCATCTAGTCAGAAAATCCTTTGATAAACCCATAATATCAATAACACAAGCCTTCCAGTGCGAACAAAGTTTAAGGAAATAATTACAAGCTTTGGCACCTACCACCATTGTTTCTTGAAGGAGGATAGACGTCTTATGATCTTTAGAATTCTTTTGAGGTAGTTTTTCTTACGGTATCCCCCCACTCCCCTAATATTGAGCGACATCACTATCATTGGGGACCTTCCTAAGAGGGCATCTTAGCTCTAAGTGCCCTTTGTTCCTCAGAGAAAGACATATTTCCAGAATACAAACCTCCTTTGATAGCACCCTCATAGGCCAAGCCTTTCTTGTTATATTTTTCCTACCCAATGGTCACATTGCTAAAGGAAGAGTTTAGATTCTGACCCTTCGTCTGTTTAGGCTCTAGATTTGAGTGAAGAGGGAGAGGAGTGAGGTTTAAAATTTCTTTAAAGGAGGGGGATTGAGGAAGTCGAGCATAGTCTGAAGAGAAGCATGTGTTAATACTAGGCGAGGAGGAGTCCGAGGGAGTAAAACCAAACCCCAGATGAGCATGTGGGTCACTAGTCAAGTCAGAGTTCCAAAAAGGCAAACTAGAGGAAGAATTAGTGAAACTGCTGGTGCAAAGAGAGGACAAAAAAACTTTCGACTTCCTCAACACAATGATAACAAATTTTTCAGGACTAAAGAATTTTGGATAAGCTATTATGACTGCTAAGATTAAATCTTTTAATGTCATTAAAAACGTAAGGGGTAGTAGAATTATAAGAAGAAAAGTGCAAAGCACCCTTTTCAAAAATTTCTACCAATAATAGTTCCTCAGAGGAAAGAGGCTCTGACAACATGCCTGCGGTTTCTTCCGAAAGTGAATGACCATCCTTCAAGCAATCACTATGATCAACCCCTTTCAGATCACCAGGCATAGGATGAAAATAATTTCATTGATAAATGAACGGATGACATTAAGAACCCTCAACATTAGAGCACTGGAACTATAGGGAAGCTCCACTACTCACAGGGGGATCCTGAATATCATCCATACCTCTCTAGCAACAAAGTGAGTTCCATGAGCTTAATCCTTTGTGCTAGCTAGGTCTTCAAAAGTAAGATGCCCTTGAATCTGTCCTAGTATTCCCTCCTTTGACTTTGCTAGAACATTTCCATCTTGAAACTTGACAAAATAAAAATGTTTCCTCGAGACCAGAAGAATCATGAATAATGGAGGAAGGTACACCACAGAGTCCAATTGCCCGATTTTGAAATTAAGGCAAGAATCCTAAAGATGGCTTGTCTGACGACATAAAATACATTTGAACAAGACTCTCCAGGGGTCCAAAAGTTGACGAAATGTCTTATTCCCATGTGTAATTTCAATCTCCCTTGGCAGATCGAATGTGACATCACATTCCACAAAAACTCGAAGAATCCACTTTTCAAGCCCTACCAAGACCAAGTTGTCAAAGAAAACGAATTTTCCAATCACATTAGCCACCTTCTAATAATATGCCATTAGGGTTCTCAGTGAGGGGGTCAAAATCCACGTGCCACCTCTTTAACCATAAGTTCCCATTGCTAATCACCCAATGTTCGTGTAAAATCAGTTCTAATTCTAGGTGTTTCTTTTCTAGAAAGTGGAAGTCTATCGAATTGTTGACAAGGAGACACACACATAGGGTGCAACTAAGGGTTTCGAGGATCGTGTAACCCAACTCATGAGTTGGTCCTTAAGGAGATAAACTTACGAACCAATTCCTTTTTGGAGACACTGCCCACACGATCCAAACCCACGTTGAACCCCAATGTAAGAGTAGTTTTCTCCATGCGAGCCATCAACGATTTTGTTTAAGGGTTGAGTGGCATTCCATTATTGGCCAATAGACACGAGCTTTAGCTTTAGGAAACTTAATTGTAACTACTTTCAATTTGTAATAAGGTTTATGAAAGATCTATCACATAATGCACTTTACAGAGATTTTTTTCTTCATATTTCTTGCTAATGATGACTATGTTAAACATAAAAGACTTTCCCTTCTCAATAGATTTTGCAAACATTTACGACTATGTTGAAAAGCATTATTAAATACTTCAAAAAGATTTTGCAAACATTTACAACTATGTTGAAAACCATTATTAAATAAGGAAGTGCACTTTTTTGTTGACCAAATGTAGCCCACCTAACCGTGTATCCACTAAAAACCCAGGCGTCAAAATCCAAAAACATCTAGCACCCACAAAAGTAGGGTTCACCGGTGTCAAGCAAGTGATTCACCATCGTTGAGCTAGGTTTCCATGGGCGCAGTAACGAAGGCACGAGGGAACATTCGACAAACAAGGTGCATGAAGGAGCACAAGTCACACGGGTGGTCACAACTTTTAGCATTTTTGGCATGGCCCTGTGTGCTTGGGCGCCCACAAGTGACACGACCCGACTTGCCTGAATGCGTTTCTATGGGTGCCCACACATGATACGACCCGACGTGCCAAAAGATATTTGGGGTTTCCATGGGCGCTCCTGAATGAAGGCACAATGGAGCGCCCGACAAACAAGCCGCACGAACGAGCACAAGGCACACAGGGGCTCAAATTAGCATTTTTGGCACGACCTCATGTGCTCGAGTGCCCACAAGTGACACAACCCGACCCACCTGAACACATTTCCATGTGCGGCCACACATGACACGACTCGACCCGCTTGAAAGTTATATGGGGGTTTTAAATGCTAAGATTATACTTTGAACATAGCATATGTGCTGGTCATGGAAGCACTATTTGGTTATAACTAGAGATTACATAAGTGAAGAATATTAAATTGGTTAGGTTGGCAATTCTTTGAGGTATTTTCCCACTTAACTCATTGTGGACCAATGCATGGCGTACATTTTTGCAGAAAAGGGCAAACGTCCAGTGAGTGCCATCACAGAGCAAGGGCAAGGGTTTCGTCGAGGAAGGGAAACCCAGAGTTACGGTTTTCAGTGGCCATCACAAACCGGTAACGGATTTGACGTAGGATTCTCACAAAATAATAACCTGTTAACCCGGTTGCCATCACTTTGGTTTTTCGGCGGCCATCACAAATCGGTAGCGGATTTGAGGTAGGATTCTCACAAAAAACCTGTTAACCCTACATCCGCCAAAAACCTAGAAGCCAAAATCTAAAAAACTCTGGCACCAACATACCAACAGAACTAGGGTTTCCAGAGCTTCATGGCGGTTTGCAGAGGAAGAGAAACTCGAATGAGATCACTCCCACTGATAGCCACACACACAATAAATTAAGGCATACATTACAGACGATACGCGCTGCCAGAAGCATTCGGATAGTTTATGGAAATGTATATCGGACTTGCTCTGTCCAGTGTATATATTTTAATGAAAATTTGGTCAATTCCGCAGATAACTTCTTCAGCGGATAAGTCGATCATCGTAACAGATAACTTATAACTGCTAAGATATCTCCAACTCATAAGATATCGCTATATTAACGATAGCTTATATCTGATAAACTATCTACAACTGATAATCTATCGCTATATTAACAATAATTTATATATGATAAGCTACTGCAACGGATAACTTATATATGATAAGCTTATGAAGAAACATATAAGTTATCGCTGATAAATTATTGAAACTTATTTTAATACGCTATCTCCATCCGATAACTTATTTTCGATATCCTATCTCTAACATCCGATAACTTATCCCTCACAGTAAGCTATAGCTGATACCTTATATCTAAAGAGATAATTTCTATCCAATAAGTGATCGTACACCGATAACTTGCTGAAATCTTATCAGAACAGATATCATATAACTTATCAGATCTGTCGCTATTAGACGGTTCAGATCTGCGTAGATCAACGGGCCAGATCAAGGAAGATCCGACGGATGAGATGTAGGAAGATCCGACGGCCGAGATATGTCTGATCGGACGGTCAATATAGCCCAATATTTGATGGCCCAGATTTGGTGAAACGAACGGCCCAGATCTACCAAGATCTGACGGTTCATATTGGCCAGATCGGACGGCCCAGATCTGTTGATATTGGACGGCCCAGGTCTGTTGAGATCTGATGGCCCAGATCTACTCAATCCGACGGCTTAGATCTGTTGATATTGGACGGCCCAGATCTGTTGAGATCTGACGGCTCAGATCTACTCAATCCGACGGCTCAGATCTGTTGAGATCTGACGGCTCAGATCTACTCAATCCGACGGCTCAGATCTGTTGAGATCTGACGGCTCAGATAAGATCTGACGGGTCAGATTTTCTAGATTCGACGGTCAAGATCTACTCAATCTGATGGTTCAGATCTACTCAATCCGACGGCCCAGATCTGCTTCAATCCGACGGCCCAGATCTGCTGATATTGGATGGCTCAGATCTATAAGATCTGACGGCTCAGATCTGCTTCAATCCGACGGTTCAGATCTGCTGATATTGGACGGCTCAGATCTGCTGATATCGGACGGTTCAGATCTGCTTCAATCGGACGGCTCAGATCTGCTTCAATCGGACGGCTCAGATCTATAAGATCTGACGGCTCAGATCTGCTGATATTGGACGGCTCAGATCTGTTGATATCGGACGGCTCAGATCTACTGATATCGGACGGCCCAGATCTGTTTCAATCCGACGGTTCAGATCTGCTGATATTGGACGGCTCAGATCTGCTGATATTGGACGGTTCAGATTTGCTTCAATCCGACGGCTCAAATCTGCTGATATTGGACGGTTCAGATCTGCTTCAATCCGACGGCTCAGATATGATGATATCGACGGCTCAGAGCTGCTAATATTGGACGGCTCAGATCTGTTTAAATCCGACGGTTCAGATATGCTAATATTGGACGGCTCAGATCTGTTTAAATCCGACGGCTCAGATCTGTTGATAGTGGACGGCTCAGATCTGTTGACATTGGACGGTTCAGATCCGCTGACATTGGATGGCTCAGATCTAGTTCAATCCGACGGCTCAAATCTATTGATATTGGACGGCTCAGATCCGCTGACATTGGACGGCTCAGATCTGGTTCAATCGGACGGTTCAGATTTGCTGATATTGGACGGGTCAGATCTGTTGATATTGGACGGTTCAGATCTACTCAATCCGACGGCTCAGATCTGCTTCAATCCGACGGCTCAGATCTGCTCATATTGAACGGTTCAGATATGCTGATATTGGACGGCTCAGATCTGTAAGATCTGACGGTCAAATCTGCTTCAATCAACGGTTCAGATCTGCTGATATTGGACGGCTCGGATCTACTAATATTGGACGGTTCAGATCTGTTTCAATCCGACGGTTCAGATCTATTGATATTGGACGGCTCAGATCTGCTTCAATCCGACGGCTCCGATCTGCATCAATGAACGGCTCAGATCTGGAAGATCTGACGGCTCAAATTTCCCGGATTCGACGGTCAAGATCTACTCGATCTGACGGCCCAGATTTGACTAGATTGGACGGTCCAGATCTGCCAAGATCGGACGGCCCATATTTACGGGATCTGACGGCCCAGATTTGATTAAATTGGACGGTCCAGATCTGCCAAGATCGGACGGCCCATATTTACGCTATCTGACGGCCCAGATTTGTTTAGATTGGACGGTCCAGATCTTCGAATGATCCGACGGTTCAGATCGGCGAGATCGAACGGCCCATGTTTCCCAGATCGGACGGCCTAGATTTGATGATATCTGACGGTCCGGATCGTCAAGATCGAACGGCTCACGTTTGCCAGATCCAACGGGCCAAATTTGCGTGATCCGACGGCGGAGATCTGCCTAGGTTGGCTCAAACCCGACTATCGGTTGCTTGCGCGTGTTCAGACCAGCAGCGTCGTGCACTAACATACGATCCCTCCCACCATTCCCAGGAAGCCTGCTCCAACAATGGCGATGGCGAGGCGAATCCTCGCGAGGCAGAGAGTGAGTCGCGCTGATGCTTATATGCCCGATAACTTCTCAGAGAGTGAGTCGCGCTGATGCTTATATGCCCGATAACTTCTCAGTGAGATAACTTGATGAAAGGGGATCCGACTTCCCCGCCTGTGCCGAAGTGGGTAACTTAGACGAATTCTGGCGAGGCAGAGAGCGAGTGCCGAACTGGATAACATAGGAGAATCCGAACTGGGTAACAGAGGGTACTGTACTCTTAAGTTAGATTAGGTTGTTCTGAAATCTTAGGTTGTTAGATTAGGGAGCCAGATACACTTATTCTTATTCTGTCCACTGCTCTCGCCATTTTCTTTTTGTCAAAACACCGAGATCTTATGCTTCAAATTTGAAGGCCCAGACAACTCCGAAGAGACTAAGAAAATAGGAGCTGAGGGGTTGTTTGGAAAAACAACCACGGAGACAAATTTTATATAAACTCTTTTCTGATAGTTTCGATTCTCCAATGATAAGGATGCCCCGGTTCTGTCGCTACATATAAAATCGAAAGGGGAAAACAAATAAAATCCTGGTGTGATTCTATATGTTGTTGGAAAATATCATTTGTATCTGCACGTGCACTTGCAGTACTACAGCTTTTATTTCAGTGCTTTCTCAGCTTTGTTGGATCCTGTAACAGATGAGACAGTAACGTTCGCTTTGATTTCTTCGATTCGCTGGATCCTGTAGCAAGCCGATTCGTTTAATAAAATTTTCGTTGAAATAGATCGTAGAAATCCCCGAGAACTAGAGCAGTGTTGCAGAGCATAGCCACCTGTCTGTCTATTCCCTGGGTAAGACCTTATTTCGGTGATCTGAACATTGAATAATGTCGATGTGGGTGCGATATTTGTTGATATGGCTCTCTATACCTTGGTTCTTGATGGTTAAGCCAACGATTGGTTCTATTGACGGGACATAGAGGGTTAGGTTGTGTGGAAAAAGGAGGACATGAGCTGGATACCTGTTATCTGTTGCATTGAATCTTTTTTTTTTTTTAAATCTGTTGCATGATCCATTTGAAATTCAAATTAATCGTGATTTAATTGAGAGTTTCATCTCACTTGCAGGGAAATCGGACTTTTCAAGCCCGGAAGCACTTGCAGGAAAAATTGGACTTTTTAAGCCCGGAAGCAATGGCTTCCCACGTTGTTAAAGCCCTCGCATGGACCCTAAGAGAAAGATTAAGTTAACTATTGAAGGCCAAGGTACTGAAGGCTTTCATATGTATGTGGATGGTAGCTGCCGGAGTGAAATTGATTCCCAGCAGTGTCTTCTCGGTATTAGGATCGAAGCATTGCCATGCTTGGAGCTGTTCCTCCCAAATATGGCTTTGCTGGTGGGGGATATTGGCTTCAGACAGTTACTTTTCCATGGCTCCAGGAAATGCCACGGTCTTGATCCACATTCTAAATTGCAATGGAAATGACCTTGAGTGGTTTGATCTACATTCTAAATTGAAATTGAAATCTCCTTTCAACAATTTTTGAGTTTTATGAAATTGAAATCTCCAATATTGTTTTTGAAATTTTTCTTAGAGATATATATTGGAATGGACTTAATGACCCTCGTGGCATTTCAGTTTTAATAAAACTGAAATCTCCATTATTGTTTTTGAAAATTTTCTTAGAGATACATATTGGAATGTACTTAATGATAAATGAGTATTAGAATATACTTAATGAGTATTTCAGTTTTATTATTAAATTGAAATCTCGAGGATTGTTTTTGAAAATTTTCTTTGAATTTTTTTTAGAAATACTTGGATAAATGAGTATTGGAATGGACTTAATGACCCTCGTGGCATTTCAAACGACTTACTTTTTTTTCTTGAAAACTCCTGGCATTTCAAATAACTTACTTTTCTTTCTTGAAAAACCCTAATTTTGATTGAAGAGTTTGAAATTTTTATTTTTATTTTTATTTATTTTCTTTTTATTATATCCTAAAAAAATCCTAATTTTCATTAAAGAGTTTGAAATTTTTATTTTATTTATTTATTTTTTTCCTTTTTTATGGAGTGCTTTTATGAGTGGTTTTAAAAAATAAGTTGCATTTTAAATAACCTACTTCTCTTTCTTGAAATATCCTAATTTTAATTGAACAGTTTGAAATTTTTATTTTTATTTTTATTTATTTTTTCCTTATTTTTTATTATATCTAGATGGAGTGCTTTCAAAAAATAAGCGATTTTGAAGAATACAACCATCCATAAAAAAACAGATATACATACAAAAACAGACGTGAGAAGCTTAAATCAATAATATAGCTTAAATCAATAATATACGAAGAGTTTGAAATTTTTATTTTTATTTATTTATTTTTTCCTTTATTTTTTATTATATCTAGATGGAGTGCTTTCAAAAAATAAGCTGTTTTGAAGAATACAACTATCCATAAAAAAAGAGATATACAAAAGCAGACCTAAGAAGCTTAAATCAATAATATACAAAGCTAGGTGAGAAACTTAAATCAATAAATCAATATCAGTGATTTTACCAAAAAAAAAAAATAAAAATAAAAAAAATTGACCATAACTAATAAAAAACACATTAATCAAAAACTAAGACAAAACACCAAAACTAAGAAAAAACATCTAACTTACTAGCTTGGAGGACACATTAACCAAAACTAAGAAAAAACATCTAACTTACTAGCTTGGAGGATTTATATTACATGGGATTGTATAGAGATTTAAAACATATTAAACATAACTAAGCAAAAACTAGTAACTTACTAGCCTATAGGATTTATGTATAAAGATGATAGAAAATTGAATTACCAAAGAAAAAAACAAAATCACCTAACTTACTAGCCTAAAGGATTTATATTGCAGGGGATTGTATAGAGATTATAGAAAATTGAGATCCTAAATCAATACATTTTTTAACAGAAAAAACATATTAACCATAACTAAGAAAAAACACTTAGCTTACTAGCCTAGATTTAGATTCTATTGCATCAGATTGTATAGAGATTAACCTAAATCAATATCAGTGATTAAAAAAAAAAAAACATATTGATCATAACTAATAAAAAACACATTAACCAAAACTAAGAAAAAACACTTAACTTACTAGCTTGGAGGATTTATATTGCATGACTAATAAAAAACACATTAACCAAAACTAAGAAAAAACACATAACTTACTAGCTTGGAGGATTTATATTGCATGGGATTGTATAGAGATTAAAAACATATTAAACATAACTAAGAAAAAATGAGTAACTTACTAGCCTAGAAGATTTATATTGCATGGGATTGTATAAAGATGATAGAAAATTGAAATCCTAAAGAAAAAACACATTAACCATAACTAAAAAAAACACCTAACTTACTAGCCTAAAGGATTTATATTGCAGGGGATTGTATAGAGATTATAGAAAATTGAGATCCTAAATCAATAAATTTTTTAAAAGAAAAAACATATTAACCTTAACTAAGAAAAAACACCTAGCTTACTAGCCTAGAGGATTTAGACTATTGCATTGCATCAGGTTGTATAGAGATTATAGAAAAATGAGATCTTCCTATCTAACCTCTTACAACACATCACACATCCTCCAGACATATTTATTTTTACTTTTAATTTATATGTTTATTTTTAATATTATATTAAAATTCCTTCCACCTTATACATACTCAATTTTAATTTTAATTACATTTTTTTAAATTAAATTTTTATTTATTTTTATAAAAAAATTAACATTTTTAATTTAAAAAAATTTATAATACGAATGATTACTTAATAATTAAAATTAATCTTAAATTTGAATTTGAATTTTTTTACAACCATATTAAAATCTTTAATCTTACCAATAAATTTGAATTTTTTATAAAAATATTAAAATCTTTAATCTTACCAATTTTACAATAACAATTACACATAACTACTTTCATTTTTAATTTAATTTTTTAAAATTATTATATATATATATATATATATATATATATATATATATATATATATTATAAACAATATTAACATTTTTAATTTAAAAAAAAATTATAATATCAATTATTACTTGTTAAAATCTTTAATCTTACCAATTTTATTATAATTACTTGTTAAAATCTTTAATCTTACCAATTTTACAATAGCAATTACACATACTTATTTTCATTTTTAATTAATTAATTAATTTTTTAATAACAATATTAATATTTTTAATTTAAAAAAAATAATAATATCAATTATTACTTATTAATTAAAATTAATTTTAATTTTAAATTTGAATTTTTTTATAATAATATTAATATTTAATTACCAATTTTAAATTTGAATTTCTTTATAATAATATTAAAATCTTTGATCTTACTAATTTTAAATTTGAATTTTTTATAACATCTTTGATCTTACCAATATTTTTATTTCTAATAGTTAAATTTGAATTTTTTTTTAACATCTTTGATCTTACCAATACTTTTATTTCTCATAGTTGATTATATAAAGTTTGAGTTTTAATAACAATATTAACATTTTTAGTTAAAAAAATTATAATAACAATGATTACTTATTAATTAAAATTATAAGTTAAATTTGATTTTGAATTCTTTTATAATAATATTAAAATTTTTAATCTTCCCAATTTTACAATAGCAATGATTACTTATTAATCAAAATTAATAATCATTAATCAAAATTAAATTGAATTATGATTATTTCCTATTTAATCTTATCAATTTTAACAATGCTTATTAATCAAATGTAATTTGAATTATGGTTATTCCTTATTAAATTATAAAGTTTGATAGGAATTATGGTTTTCTCCATTTTCCCATTGTAACTACAAATTTATGGGACCTTAAAGTTTAATTCATAAAATATAATAGGAATTATGGTTATATCTATTTCACATAGTAAGCACAAATTTATAGCAACCTTTCCCTCAACCAATTGATAGACAAAGAAAAAAAAAATTGTCATATGATATGAATGTAATATAAAGTCACAAATACACTGTTGAGATTGTTCCCATAACCCAAACGATTCCATAGCCAAATTAGAAGAGTCTTTGTTGAGTAATTTTTTTTGCTTTATTAAAATTTTCACTTCCGTGGTTTTTTTGCTTTCTATTATAGAGTACACACTCTCCTCTCCTATCATATATTGTTTCTATAAATAGGAATATTAAGATTCTAAGCCAAGACAAATACAACTCTTTCTTGTATTTGTAGAAATGTTGAAGATCACCTTAAAGAAAAAGTAATGAAAGATAACAAGATCAAAAAGTGCATCCATTTATCATTAAGTCAATTTCAATTTATAGTTTTAATAAAAATTTCAAAAACAATGCAATAATAATACATAAAGAATTTATTCAAAGACGAGAGAGGAGAAAATATAGAGTTACATATATGTTTCATAGTACAAAGTGCAAAGTACATGAGGAATCAATTTATAGTTTTAATAAAAATTTCAAAAACAATGCAATAATAATACATAAAGAATTTATTCAAAGACGAGAGAGGAGAAAATATAGAGTTATATATATGTTTCATAGTACAAAGTGCAAAGTACATGAGGAATTGCCTGTAGTGTTTTATTTATTTTTACCAATAGAACATTAACTAAGTCAATACTTTGTTAGTTCCATTATTTAATCTTCCTCATCATGTGTAGTGGATCCACCATCTAACCATATTTTTATTTATTTTTACCAATAGAACATTAACTAAGTCAATACTTTGTCAGTTCCATTATTCAATTTACATATAAATAATTTATTCAAGGATGAGTATCATGTTTCATAGTACAAAGTGTATGAGAATTATATGTGTAGTGGATCAACTACCTAACCATATATTTTCTTCACATAGCAAGGGCACATATTAGGAAATTTAGTACAATGTCTATTGAAACTGAGAGGAAGACTAGAGAATTAGTGTGATGACTATGATCAAAATTATTATTATTGGTATGAATATTAATATGATGGAAAAATTGACCAGCTAAGTATAAATAATTTGTGTAATTGTGCATTTGATACCATGCATTTTTTTTTTGTCTTATGTGGATATCCTTTCAATAACTTGTGTAATTGTGCATTTGATACCATGCAATTTTTTTTTGGTCTTATGTGGATATCCTTTCAGTTATGATTCTATAGATAAAGTAAAAATGTGTCTGGTTGAATTCATTTATTTTTTTTCTTGTGTTTTTGTTATTAACCATTAACCATTATTGTTTCATTTCATGCCAATGCCCTGAATATTATTATTATTATTCTCATTGATCCTTCAATTGGATATTTGAATTTACTTTGCTTCAAGGAATTCCGTAATTGGAAGTTGTTAACTCAAAAACCCAAACTAACATGACAAAGAAAAGAAATTAATATGGCTACATAAACAAGATAACAGATATTTATCTCGCCAAATAATAAAATTGCTTCTCATCAACAATGGATATAAGAATGCCACTCAAGAAGCTACCAATTCCAAGCACACTCAAAAAAATTGCAATACCCAAGCTTCTCATTTTATTGGGCATCTGATCATAAAAATGTTCCTGCATTCCCACCATTGTATAGACTTTTGGTATGCCATAAAGAAAGTATTGTGGAAGCAACCAAAAGACGGTCATTGGAATTGTTGCATTGTGCAAGTCTACTAAACCATTATCCTTTATTGCTTTAAGTCTTTTGACTTCTGTCAGTGCTGTAAAGAGATATCATAGCATATTGATAAAGGTTTGTTTTTTCTCAGATCAAATTTGTTCAACCTATCAAAAGAGGATTCTTCTTCCAAAAGAAAAAGAGAAAACTCTTAAGAAAAAAAAAAGAAAGCTACAAAATAAAAGTATCAGAGCATACTGATAGATGTTTGTTTTTTCTTAGATCAAATTTGTTCAACCTATCAAAAGAAGATTCTTCTTCCAAAAGAAAAAGAGGTTTGACGATTTTGATTTTTCCATTATGTTGTATTCTCCGCTCAAATTGACTGGTCGGGTGAGGACAGTCCATTGAACCATAAAGCATAATTTGTGTTATATCCAATTTATAGGGAATAAATAGCAATTGAGTGCATTGATAGAGGCAGAATGGGAACAAGAATGAAGTAACATAGGTTCATACTCAATATGCAAAAGGAAAGAGAAGTTACAAACAACAGTACGCGCATTAGAATAAAACAACCTAGCTGCACCTTTAACTACCATCAAGCAACACACAGTATGAGAGTGATATGCAAGTCATTCTATATGAAGCTTACCTCCAACACTTGGATTAAAAGAGAAAGATATAATGGGTTCATCGTCCATGCAGTTTGAGCAACAACACACTCCCTAGGTCAAAATATCTCCACATAAACGCTGATCTAAGCAGCCTCGGGTTATTCAATGGAGTATGGCTCTACACTCATGCAAGTGTGTAGAGGAGGATCATACCCCTAGCAAACAATCTAAGCCTCTAACACCAAAGCAAGAGCACAAGGCAGACCCACATAGCCTCCAACAATGCTGAAGCAAAACCACACAATGAGATGGAAACACATTCAAGCTTAGGGTAAATACATGTTGAAGAGAGAGCTTTAATCTTCTTTGTTTGATCAAAATGGAGGGCTAATATTACTTCACAAAAAAAATCATGAATCACCCTCAAACTGATATTTACATCAAGCATAAATGTGATGTATCTTTAACAAGTAATGGAAGGCTAATATTACTTCACAAAAAAGAATCACCCTAAAATTGATATTTACATCAAGCATAAATGTGATGTATCTTTAACAAGTAGCGTGCTCATATCTAGGATTTAAGTGCAAGCACTAACCACCATTCACAAAGAATTTTCCCATGTATGAATCAATGGTAATAACAAAACAAATTGCCAATACGATGAGTGACCAACCAAATATTTTCCAACTAACATCCAAGTGTTTGTAATGTGGATAGTTGGAATTGTTATTATTCCTCATTCATAATCAAGGCTAGGCAATGGCTTGTGATTCTTGCCTTTAGCTCTTCATGGGAAACACATCATCTCGATAATGAGCTATTAGAGTCCACCATATGGCTACAACTTAAAGTATTTGATACATACACCATTCAAATAACTAACCTTTATTTGTAGGCATGTCATATTACCATACCTCTTTTACAAATTCAAAAAATATTTGATACATACAACATTCAAATAACTAACCTTTATTTGTAGGCATGTCATATTACCATACCTCTTTTACAAATTCAAATAACTAACCTTTATTTGTAGGCATGTCATATTACCATACCTCTTTTACAAATTCAAATAACTAACCTTTATTTGTAGGCATGTCATATTACCATACCTCTTTTACAAATTCAAATAACTAACCTTTATTTGTAGGCATGTCATATTACTATACTATTTAGCACATGGTATTAAAATGACATTTAACATATGGTATTAAAATGGTATTTTTACAAAATAGTGTTTAGCACATGGTATTAAAATAGTATTTAACATATGGTATTAAAATGGTATTTGGGCCATAAGCTTCACCTAAATAAAACCTCAAAACCTCTTTTTGATTTTTCGTAAATATATAAAAAAAAGTTTTATTTGTTTACTATACCTTTAGTTTATTTATATTTATATTTATTTGTCATACTTCTGCCTTAAATATAAAGAGAAGTTTCAGTTTATTTATATTTATATTTATTTGTCGTACTTCTGCCTTAAATATAAAGAGAAGTTTCATTTATTTACCATAGATCTACCCCTACCTCCCTCAATGGCAACTCCTACCCCATACTTACTGTAGAGTGCTTCCCCCTACCTCCCTCAATGGCAACTCCTACCCCATATTGACATGTACTGTAGAGTGCTTCTCAGCTCAATAAAGCTACATGCATAGTGAAAACAATGTCCCTCAATGCCAAGTTGCCATAGTATGAAAACAATGTCCCTCAATGCCAAGAAAACAATGTACCTTAATGCCAAGTTGCCATAGTATGCTTCGCAAAAGATAATTACACTGCAACACCTCATAATCATGCACAAAATAGTTCTCCAGAACTACAATCAATACTTCTACAATCAATATGCTTCATCAAAGGATAATTACATTGCAACACCTCATAAGCATGCACAAAATAGTTCTCTAGAGCTACAATCAATAATTCTCCAAAGCTATGTTGTGTCATGTACTACCCAAAAACCAAAAGAAAAAAAAACTATTTAGCAAATATCTTTCCCTGGCAGAGTCTTTAGTTTCATTTCTATACTATTTTGCTGCGAAGCTATACCATCATCAGGACTCTTGGTGTTGATACTCGACACCTTGTAAATATGGTCAGATTTTTTTAATGAAAATGAACAATAGTTGTTAGTGAGGCTAATGGTAAATGTCTCTTTCAAAATTTTGTTATAATAATTAACCACTTTTGTCATTTATGGGGGGCTTTCACAAATGTATGTGTCTTGACTTTTCAAGAATAAGGTTACTAAATTTGTCTAAACACTATTTACTGAAAAAATCCTGCTCCCGAGGTTACTATTTACTAAAAAAAAATCATGCCCCCGAATTTTATTTAACTATTACTGAATATCTTCCCAGTTTGACTTGGCCCTCCTTTCCCAAGTAAAGATTATCATTGTAATCGGTTACCCCATAATACACCCAAATTTTCTTGGGTTACACTTCAGTTTTTGCTGACAAACATGTGATATTTCATTCCTGCATTGTTTTGATCCGTGTTATTGGGTTTTTCCCATAAATACCATTAAAAAAATCAATTTCTCTTGGTTCTTGATGTACGAAAATAAGTGTATATAATCTTTAACAAAGGAAAATACTACCATTAAAAAAATCAATTTCTCTTGGTTCTTGATGTACGAAAATAAGTGTATATAATCTTTAACAAAGGAAAATACTATATGAGAAAAAAATCAATTTCTCTCGGTTCTTGATGTACGAAAATAAGTGTATATAATCTTTAAAAAAGGGAAATACTATATGAGAATTTGACATGTTCCTAGTGAATAATTCAAGAACTTCCGTGCACATCATCCAAAAGGAGCATTTCAATGAAGTGCAGTTTTACAGCAAACTCACACAAATATTATCCTGAGAACGGCCAGCCAACCACTTCCACCCTCTTCCACGGTTTCTTGTAATGAAAGGATGCCTCCACAATCAACCTGAATCACAACATTCAGTTTCTTGTACTCACACATATCCAAGCACCAATGAAACATTCCTTGCATTGTGAAACAATCTCTGCTTAATCATCACCTGGGGTTTGCACCTGGTTGCGTAACAGACCTCTTCCTGACATTGCCCTATTAAATGGCATTGTTAACTCATTCACCGATTAACTCTGTCAACTATGAAAGTTTTCCTCTTGATGATATGCATTTTAAGTTTTAACTTCTGTGCCACACTTAGATAACATTTGACATCCACTTTGTGGATTCAGTAGAAAATTTCTACAAAGAATCATGTCCGCATCTAAACATACAAGGCATGTCACATGCATAAAATATATTCTAACTACAAAAATAGCTACTCAGAAATCCTAAAGCAAATTTTGCTAATGCATCAGGGTTGAAAAATGAACCTCAAACTTCTTGCTTGATATTCCAAGACTATACTCTGGAACAGATTTTATATCTGCAAGTTAATAGTTGCTGCCAAAAACAACCAAAAAATGAAAACCTCAGTTAACAAATTTCCACAAATTCCTCAAACTTCTTGCTTGATATTCCAAGACTATACTCTGGAACAGATTTTATATCTGCAAGTTAATAGTTGCTGCCAAAAACAACCAAAAAATGAAAACCTCAGTTAACAAATTTCCACAAATTTCCTCAATTTTTGAGGAATCAACATAAACCACGTTACAACTTACAAGCAACTATAAACTCATTTCATTGTTATGATGACTTGTTTTCCGCATGACTTTCACACACAAGCACACAAGCCTGTTGCAATAGGCTTGTCCTGAAAGGCTTGAATTTGAATATGATATAAAGGCAATATGCCTTAGACTAGGAAAATATACTACATTACAACAGGACACTTGTGGTGTCAACAAATATCATTTGACCATTCTCATATTTTAGCTGGCTCATTTCTTGGTGCACCATATCTTCCCCTTGACTGTTTGCTTTAATTTTACTACTTGAAATCACCTCAAAACGATTTTTGCATTTATTGAAATGTCTTTTATCACCATACATCATGTCATTCCCAGATGGGGATGTCTTCACCTTTTTCCTTCTACCAGATTCATGTTCTTTAACCCTACAGAGATCAGAAAAGGAAACCATACTGGTGAGTTCAAGAAAAGATGTCAACTGCAAAGCCAAGAAAATGAAAATAGGTCTAGTATCATTCACTGTAAAGAACTCAGTTACATTAGACATGCCAAGTTCTATCTTACCATCCATTTAAAACATAACCATCTGAGGCTTTTTTCTCATCAGTGGCTATGCCAATCTCTTCTCCATTAGCTTCCATTTGTATTGACTGTGAATTTCCTGATAGCCATACAAAGCAATAGTCAAATGACCATACCATATGAAAACACATGCATGGTTCACAGTAAAAAAGCTTGAACGTATAAATGCAAGAAAAAAGAAGAAGTTAACTTGTATAACCTGTTGTGTCACGTAATCCATCCTCAAGAGATGTAAAATGAGTTTGAGCGACTCTTGCCCTATCTTGTGCAGACACTTCCCAAAAATTTGAAGAGGTTCCATTCAGATAGTGCCTATCCAGGAGTCTCGTATCATGTACACCTACTTTAGAAGCAGAAGCATCTCCATTCTGCACAGAGTGCATTACCGATGAAAATTCTTTCTGATTTGTTCCACAACATGGCCCCCAATAGCATTATCATTATGTTTCAAACACATGGTGCTAGATCCCTCTGCCACAGTACCACTACATCGCTCCTTCTGCAATAATTAGAAATTGCATTGGAATTTTTCAATGCAACATAATAGCTATGAAAAGGAGATTCCTAAAAAAGAAAAGAGGACAAGAACAAGCTTAACATAAAAAATCTCTTTCAACAACAGCAAAAATGCATACCCGATTATCATCCAGAGCATACCATGCCACTGGATGTACAAATGAAGCAGTAGTAATGGCCAGAATTTGAACTTGGACCAACATGCACCAGAACACCATAGAGGGTATATTTCAAATCCCCTTCCTAGAAGTGACACAAAAACAAGAATATGACACTTGGGCTGTAAAAATTTCTATGTAGGTAAAATAAAAGTACACACAGTGAAGGTATTGACTTACATGTGGACCACACACAAAAGGTTTCATATCCAGTGCAGGCCCAAACTCAACTTTTTTATTAATTTTTCCCCCAAATCCTCCTGGGCTGAAGCGTTTTAGATGTATGGAGACTTATCCACTGTGAGTTGTATTAGAGCTTGAACTTTTACTTTACATCTTTCACATTGATATACTTTCTCTCCTCCATCTAGTTGCTCAACTGCAAAGTACTGGGAAAGTGCCTTCAACAATGAGTCTGCATGTACAATCTGCAGACTCAAATCTAGGAAGTACACACAGTGAAGGTATTGACTTACATGTGGACCACACACAAAAGGTTTCATATCTAGTGCAGGCCCAAACTCAACTTTTTTATTAATTTTTCCCCCAAATCCTCCTGGGCTGAGCGTTTTAGATGAATGGCAAGGATGTATGGAGACTTATCCACCGTGAGTTGTATTAGAGCTTGAACTTTTACTTTACATCGTTCACATTGATATACTTTCTCTCCTCCATCTAGTTGCTCAACTGCAAAGTACTGGGAAAGTGCCTTCAACAATGAGTCTGCATGTACAATCTGCAGACTCAAATCTAGGAAAGGATCATATTTATTGGAACCATATGAACACTGTGTGCACTTGACCTGCATCTCCATATGTAACCAGAGATCCAAAACTGTTAACTGAAATCCTGGAAACATTCATGCAAGTTGTATTACCCCCTACATGCTGGTAATATTCTTGGTCATCAAAGAGAGGCTCATATATCTGCCTCATGGAAATCCACAAACTTTACCTGCTTCCTAAGACAACTACCAAAAAGGTAACAGGACTGGAATGCAGTAATTCCAGTTTATGATTCTTCCTCAGAGACTTGTCCTTGAGTGCATCCTTCATTTGCTCACACTGGATCACCAGGGACTGAACACCAAACTCTTCACTCAGTTCACTCAATGCCTCCAATTGGAACTCTGAAACCTTGAGGACCAAAAGCAATATTTCATCACTAAAGACCATACTGTAACAGGGCAAAATTATTCAATTACCCATAAGCTCACACAAATTCTTATCATCATCACAACGCTATACCAACACAAAAGAACCAAATACCAATTTGCATTTGATATTATAATAATTTCTTGTAACATATATCTTTTTTGGTTGCATTCTATGGCAAATAACAACTTACCCTCTACTCTGTGGCTTCAGTGAACTTATTATTTCTGGCAATTACTATGGATCTCCAAGATTCATATAGTCAAAACAACAAGATTTTACAAATCAGAGCAAAGAAATTTAATTGCAGAACAAATAGGACATTCTTATTTAGTACTATGAATACAAAATTACAAGGTTGTAACTTTTCTATGCTGTTGGGAAGGAAAGGGCAGAAGCCTAATGATGTGAAAAATATGAAAATAATTGCCAGGGATTCACTGGCCCATAGCAAAATTATACCACCACTCAAAGCCCATGCCAAATTTCATAGCAAAATTATACCACCACTCAAAGCCCATGCCAAATTTTATCTTCATCACCACGCCAAATCAACATAAAGCTAAATGAATTATATGAAAGCACCAACAAACTACGCTATAGGCAACTTTCTCTAGTTTCCTGATGGGAGGAATAAGTTCCTGAGTTGGCTTTATCAGGTCTTTCGTCAGTCAATGTAGTAAGGTTCTGTTCAGCCCTGACTCTATGATAAGGGCTGGTCCCGCGCCAGTCAACCCTCTGAGATAAGGTTGTCTTCCTATCAATCCACCAAGAAATGATCAATCAACTAAAGTCATGATCATGATATGTTTGCCTAGGGATTTAAGATAAGATCCTATGCTGGCTTTATCTGGTCAATCCACTAAGCTCATGATCATTGTTTGCCCACTTAACGATCTAATATGAGACCCTACACTGGCTTTAACCGATCTTACACTGGTCATTCCTATGTCCCATGAGAAGGGCTTGTCCTGCCTCAGGCAACCTTTCCAACCAGTGATTTTACTAATTCCGCGATCATGGTATGTCCTCATGAATTTTCGATCTCACAGGTTATCCGCTGGTTCTTAGGGGAGATGCGAAGGAAGCCACAGGACAACAATTCAAAGAACCACATAGGCAGAAACAAAAAAAAAACAAAAGAACTACATACCTGGATTCGCCTGATGTACAAATACTGAAGCAGAGCACGAAGAATTGGATACTCCACAAACGAGAGCTTGATCACTTCCTCGCTCAACATCAACCCACTGCAGCACAAACCCAGAACAACCCGGTGAGCAGGCACAACTCGGCCCTCAAAGCCCATGCGGATCGCAAATCGGCGAAATCCCAATTTTTAAGAAAACTACTCATACCTCTGCACACCAATGTAAAAGTAATCTGTGTATACTGAATGGACGAACTCATCTCTGTAGCAGCATAAACGAGGGTTATCCTTCCACCAGATCTCTCTTCCCATAACTTGAATGCCTACCATTCCGCCAAATCTCTTTTCCCATAACTGAAATGCCTACCATTTCGCCAGTAAATGAGACCATGACCCAATACAGGTAACCATGGCCCGTAGTCGATTTCTCTCATCCCATGGCCACTAAGAAATAGGTGTCAAGTTATAGTGAAAAGAGTACAGGAAACATGTGTCATTAACGGAATGAAATGGTTGACGAAATTTTTTTATCAATATGTTTAAACAATAGTGTCATCAAACAAGAGAGTTCCTTAAGTCCATAAAAACAAAAAAACAATATGAGCATTATCACATCAATTGAAAGAATTTTTTATTGATATTGTTTAAATTATCACATCATTGGTTTTTTTTGTATCAATATGTTTAAACAATAGTGTCATCAAATACTGTTATCAAACAAGAGAGTTCCTTGAGTCTCTTGTTCCTTAAGTCAATTGGAGAAACAATATGTTTACCAAGCGATGACTTAGCCACGGAAAATAAAGCACATGCCAAAAAATCATCGTTGAGTCAACTGCAAAAATTCATACTTCAATCTCAGCTCCAATAATATTCAACCCAAAAATGCTGATTTAGTTAATAAATAAAATATTCCCGAGCTTGACAAAGCTTCTGCATAAACCAAGTTTGTCTGAATGTGCACATGAACATATGAAAAAAAATTCATGTGGTACAAATAAGAGTTTCAAAAATAGAGACTGAGAAACCCTAGGAAAGAAGATTGATGAGCTACAGATCCCGTGCTACATTAACCAAGCTACGGGCATGACTTCAACGTACATAATTCTGCTAGCCCAGCTAAGCTCATCCAATCCTTACAATCCTAAGAAAAGAAAGGCGGAGCGAGCCCATGTGGGTGGGGGGGTGTATTTCCTTTGCTGGCTTTTCGACGGATCGTTCCAGTTGGCAAGGCACCTACCCGATCATAGAGGTCCTCCCATCACTGACCGAAAGGTAGGCACGATAGGTGGATCCAGGACAATAATACACTTCATTCACCTCAGCAACCACCTTAATGAGTGATCATATAGTAACTCTAGGCCAGAGTAGCCCCGTTAAAACAACGCACCAGAAAGGATAGTGTCGGCAGGAGACTTAAAGCAAGGCACCTTGTGTACCACAGGCCCCCTTAACCCAAACACAACAGAATTGAAGCTTCCTTGTAGATGGGTTAAAACTTAATTATCCTCCTATCCTTCCTTGGATCGATTTCAGTGGTTAAGGGACTATGTAGACTCTATCCGGGGTGTGAGAAGGAAGACCTCCCATCGAGGCTTTAGTTCCCTGGAGGTTCCCTTTACATAAATTATGCTCCAATGACGAACTTTCAATTTTTACATGACCCAAAAAAAATTGGGACGAGGATTGCACCTAGATACTCATTTTCATTTACATATCATTTAGATTTGCTGAACAATATCCGATGAAAATTACAATCTTGATAGAATGCCTTAAGAAATGGAACATAAGTGATACATTTCACTGACAAGACGCTCCCATTATTCATGGTATTCTTGTAAATAAACATCACTTCAAATTGTTCTTATGTTTCCATTGAACTACCTTGAAGGTGGTGCGGAACCTTGGTTACTTAATGATGGATTTAATCTGACAGTCCCATTATTTGGGGGAGGTCCAACAACGCATATCGCTTCTGGGATATAACATAAACTCCAATATGTTTTTCCAAGAGAAAATTGATTGGATGGATGTGATGCTATTTCAAAGAGAAAATTGATTTGGTTCGAATGGATGTGATGCAACGATTGGAGAATAGGCATTACTGTTGAATAAATAACCAAACAATAAATTAAATCATTGCTGACCGATTAAATCAAGCATAAAATAAATGGACAATAGGGATGTAAAGGGTGAAGCAAAATCTTGAAAGAAAATTGGAATTGTTCCAAGACCGCAATTGTTAAATCAAGCATAAAATAAATGGACAATAGGGATGTAAAGGGTGAAGCAAAATCTTGAAATAGAATCGGAATCGTTCCAAGACCGCAATTGCAAGACTAGTACCTTGGAATTGTTCCAAGACCGCAATTGTTAAATCAAGCATAAAATAAATGGACAATAGGGATGTAAAGGGTGAAGCAAAATCTTGAAATAGAATCGGAATCGTTCCAAGACCGCAATTGCAAGACTAGTACCAGTCATTTGGCAAGTACAAGGCCACCATTTTTTGGTTTCATTTTTGCATGAAGCTATAATTGTGAACCCTCTCACAGAGGGGTTGCAAAAAAGAGTTCATTTTTGTTTGAAGTCCATAACATCAAGTATGTCCAATAATGACATATTAGATTTGATCGGTTGTAACAAAATTTGCAAGGGGAAATTTTGTCCAAAGACGTCGTTTTTCTTGTCCATGAGGCGTGTCGCTTTTCCATGAAATTAGAGTCTAGGAAAAAATCTTAAATCACCTAAGTCACAAGACATGTCCTTAGGGTTTCGTGTCCCGTATTTTACATGTTGGACACGAAAAGCGCCCTAAAACATGTCGAAAACGTTTTTCTTCGTGTCCTCCAATCGAGACACGTGTTTTGGACGTGGCAAAAACGTACCCTAACATTTTTGGCTCTTAGGACACATGTTCCATGAAAAGTGACATTTAAAACTTGCAACATGGTTTACTTTTGGGTTTTTTTTGACATTGTTCATCTCCAAAGTCGAGTTTGCTCATTGCCAAAATAAAATTTGTTGTGCAGTGTGAGGAATTTCATCATATTCGAGTGAAATGCTCACAACTTCACATTGAGAGCACAGTTCACAACTTCACATCGACCTGGACCTGGAGATGCAAGAGACGAGCGTTCGCGTGCTTTGCTAAGAGTTTGGAGAACTTAAATTTCCTGTAAGTCGTGTTATAGCCTATGGAAGCTAAATTTATTATACACCAGTGACCCCGTATAGATCGTGTGTTGAAATAAAAATCCCACCTCCCCGTCATGTGCTCAATAATCACTACACCTTCGAGCTCTAAAGGAGGGAAAGCTCGATTAATGCTCTAGTCAACAGTGAAGTTTAAACACATAAATTTATAATTTATAAACTACCTTATGTGAAATTTGAACATGATCGAACCTTTTTGAAGTTAATAACAGAAGTTATAACATGAACAATGAACATTGAACTGTGAACATCATTGATGTAGTAAATTAATAAACTAACTAGTAAATTACTAAATAGTCAATAGTGTATACTAAATACTAAATAGATATCATCATGATTCATATCTATATGGATCAGGTACTATATTTTAGTGTTTTTTTAATATATATATATATATATATATATATATATATATATATATATAACGTGTCCCTCGTGTCCTGTTTCCGGGGTTGCTGTGTCTCGTGTCGAATACTCGTATTTACGTGTCCTCATGTCATGTGACTAAGTAAATCACTGACGCTACCAATCCAAGTATCACAACAAGATTACTTTGCACAACAGAACAATATAGAATAGTAAATCTACTAGTGCACAAAATGTACACAACTTTTACAAATTTATACAACAACCCAACTTTATACAAATTTATTTGCCCTCTAGCTAATCATAAGTCCATCTACAACCAAGACATAGGGTCTTCATGCTCACTAGTTGCTCGTTCATCCTTCAAGGCCACAACACTTTGAGACTTTTTTCCCACTGCTACTCCTCAGTTACTTAGGGACTTCTTCCCACTATAGTTTTCCTGCAATGCTCTAATGAAGAAAAACATAGGGCAGGAGGGATGCCACCTATCACTGTCAAACGTCTCTTCTCCAACAATGAACTTGGGCTACAATCTGCGTCTCTATGACATCCTTCTTTAGTCCTTCAAAGATCTGTCAATGAACTCATCAACTCTGCCACTCCTGGCAGCTCATTAATCCTTCAATGCACCACACTTAGGGCACACTTGGTCTACTCTCACGCTGCCTCCAATGTCCTCTTTTAGGACCTCTACACCCACCAGCAACCAACCATCAACAAGAGATCATCTCTAACACACTGTTGCTATCCTCTTGCCTCTGGATCTGCGCATCTAGCAATCTGGTGAGGGCACACCAGTAGCCCTAAATCCATGCTCCAATCACCACGTTTCCTTCTCCAACTAGGCTGCTCTTCCTTGTTGTCTAGGCAGACTCATGCATTATTGTAGGCCTTGGAATCTCCACAAACCACCTAAACAAACTTGCTACAACAATACAAACCAACCCCAAACTCAAGGAGAAATCCCTGTTCCAGTTGTGGCCTGCTTCTAGTGATTGGGGCTTGAAGGTAAGAGCCTTCACAAGGCCTCACGACCCTCCAAACGACCTCCACAACTCATTGCTCCTACAACAGTACCTGCGACCCTGAACAAAGATAATATACCACATAAATATGCACAAAAAACTCTCAATAGTCACCTCATATCTGCAGCCAAGGCATGCAAGAGAATCTACACCCAAACCAAGAGAGATTCCTCCAAAAACTCGTGACTTCCTCCTTGCTTCATTGCCTCAAATCCCCTGCCTTTTTCAAAGGTATTTATTTGATGTTGAATGCACTTGGATGTGATTGGAACAACCTCCAACTCTTATTTATTTATACTCTCACATGTCTCTCTATCACACATTAACTTGGGCACATTCTAACCTTAAGTCGATCGGCTCAATGTGCCAAATTAACTTACAACCACATAGAAAAATTAATATCTCCACCACATTAACTTGGGCACATTATAACCTTAAGTCGATTGGCTCAATGTGCCGAATTAACTTACAACCACATAGAAAAATTAATATCTCCACTTCTAGAGCTCTGATTTGAGTGACTTTTGCTACCACTTTCTCCTCTAAGGGTCGTCTAACACCATGTGTCAATCACTCAAGCTCCTCTTGGTTTTGGCCCCACATTGATGGGTAAAAAACCTAAAGCTTAGGTTCTAAGCCCACAAAGCACTTTTGTGGTGCTCCAAACTCCAAACACTGAACCTTAGGGCTTGGAGTACCTCCCAAGCTACCAAATCTCAACAAGATGGAGTTTACTCTTGTCATGGTTATGCACAAGATGAGCCTCTTGTCAATTCTAGTGGACTACTATCCAATTGTAGGTCGGTTGAGCGCCAAGGGATACAATAGGCACAATAGAGAGATTCTCACAATTTGATCCATGTGGAGGTAAGCATAAGAGAAGGATGTTAATTTTTCATAGAGCTACATTGTTCTTTGCTTTGATAGTTACATTTCTTCAATATCATGTTAAGTTCACCAAAAATAATTATATCATTGTACATATTTACAACAACATCATCATCATCTAAGCAACGAAATGTAAAAGGATCAAAGGAAGACAAGCATGAACACATAGAGACACCAGGATTGGTTCGAGACTAGGGCAAAACCCACTACGGGGAAAACCCTTGTTAATTATTCTTCTAGATCGTCATCAAATGATTCAGTAACAAGAGTACAATGATCCATAGATCCATATCTTCATAATCCAAAAAACAACTAGCATACACACAATAAAACCATAAACATACTTTTGCTGAAGGAACTTGATTATGAGGACAAAGATTCACTAACACTGGCTAAAGCCTACTGATGATTACTGCAAATATAGAGTGAATACAGTAGATACATCTTGCAACAGAAATACATAGAGCAGATCTACAGATCTACAACCTCAAGATCATGGATTTGATAGATCATCACGTGATCTCAACTACCAAGCCCTAACCCTAGACTTGAGTCTAGGACGCTATCAATGACTGTTCTGAAGCGACTGTGACTGAGCGACAGATGTATGAGGGCACTGCGTAAGCAACTCAATGTGATCCAATCCAGATATGTCCATGGAATCCCTTAACCGCGGGCCGCGGCCTTAACACGGTGAACCCGTGACTGAAGCCCCCTTAGCCGCAACCTGGTCGTTCTGTGTTCGTAGCTAAGGGCCTGATCAACCCGACACCCTAGTTGTGCCCTAAACAATGTCTGCCCGCGGTTATGCTAGCTCAGCCGAGACCTTGACAAGGCCTGCCTGTGGTTCTGGCTCAGCTTAGCCGCTACCTCACCGTGGTCTGCATGCGGTTCTGGCCCAGAACACCGAGATCAAATGCAAGCCTCTACCTGTGATCCCAATTCTTTGCGCGAGCTTCTCCTGACGTATTGTGCGAGCCAAAACAAAAAAATACAAACCAATACCAAGAGAGCATGAAGAAGATCTCATGAGCAAATGTGTGAAAATGAGCTTGGGGTCGCTTCTATTTATAGCCTTCGTGTGTGACCGCTTGGGTTAAGGCTAACTCTGCATGTGGTTAGGCCGACCCATTCCATTTCACTTTAATAAATAAATTAATTCATAATTTAACTTTCTCTTAACTAATTGGGGAGATCTATAGGTCGATTTTGGTCCTCTCGAAAAGAAGAATCTAATGCAATTATAACCTTGACTATCTGAGCTGTCCATGGTGGAATTTGAGCGCAGTTGCATAATTTTAACAAAGGAAAGGCCCTAAACATTCACATATTTTGTTCGAAAAAGTCAAGATTGCTTCTATCCACATAAGGCTCCGGATGGACTTGGTTTTGCTGTTAATATAAAATTAAGCAATCATAAGCTTCTCAATGGATTTGAGATAGATGCATTTCAAGCTAAGTAATCCATGCAAGAAGATGTTACAATCATAACTTTCTTAATGGATTTTCACTAGTTGTATTTTGAACGAAACAATCCACACATGAAGATGTTACAACCAAGGATATCAAAGCATTGCTGCTGCAAGCTACAGACAATTAAGATGGATTGTAGTAAATATAACTTATTACACACCAACAAATGCCCTTTAATTATTTCAATTAGAATTTAGACCAGAACACATTAAACATGGTGGAATCCCTCTCTCTAGAGAGCTTTTGGAATAGGGAATCAAGCAGACTTACTTTGAGAACTTGTGATAGGGGTTAGGTGAGATAGCTTGGGAAATTTCTCTGATGAGAAAAAGATTTTGTTGGGTATGAAATTTATTAGTATTCGCACTTTTCGGTCTAGGAATTCAATGCATATTTTTCCAACATCACACAGGATGGCAATTACATATAATAACTTTGCTAATCTATTGAAAATGTAGCGAGCAACATCTTTTGCCTTATGCCTTAGCCAATGAAGACCTTGAATTGTCCTCATGAGTTAGACTTCAATTAGGACGAGTTATTTCCACTTTACTGGAATAATCATCAAGTCACCATGCATAGAGTTAGAGCTTCAGTTAAAGAGGAGTTTTCATCAATTGGACTACAAAATGAGGAGGCAATTAGCAGGTCAGTCAGAACAAGCTAGTTTTCAATCAAGATTGAAGGAAGCACGAGTTAGATCTGTAATGTTGATTAAAGAGAGCATGAATTAGATCTGCAATGTTGATTGAAGAGAGCACGAGGTAACAACTCCAGTGATGATTGGAAGGAGAGAAAGTAACACTCTCAATTAAATCGCTATCAGAGATCGAGTTCTAAATTAAGTTGGACCTCCTTGCATGGATTGAAGTTCACCTATAAAGAGAAGATGAATGCACACGTAGATCACATTATTTTATGCACAAAGGTTTGTGACAAGAAAAAGCTCACGAGTTAGTGTGAGAGAGCCTTGATTGTGGAGCGTAGGAATTGTCCTAAACAATAGGAGGCACAAGTGCACTAGAATTTGGAAGAATTAGTTGTGCGACAGTTGTGTAGAGATGGGGTCCTTATAAATAGGAGCTCAAGTGCGATAAGAAATAGGGCCAGAAGTGCGCTAGGAAATAGGAGATCAACGTAAGGAATAAGGGGCTCAAGTGCGCAAGGAAGGAGGAGTAGAATTGAAGCAAGACGATAGGTTTTGCAAAGCAAGTTGAGGAGGAAGCAAAAGAAGAATTGTGTGCAGGAACCGAGATCAAGTGGTGATCAGGGTAGGCTAAGATCAGTTGCATTAGCAGAGAATTGTGTGAGAAGCAGAATGCTTTCTCAAGAGAGACAAATTGCTTTGTAATAGATTCAATTTCTCCAAGAAAAATCAATAAAATGTCCACATCAAGTAAGCAGGTTTTCCCTGTTGGGTTTCCTAAGAAAAATAAGTGTGTTAATTTGTGTGACGTGTTATTATCCCTGTGTTATCAGAGCTACTTTGAATGACTAGTGAATCAAAGTGTGCACAACAAACCAACTCAGAGGGAGTTGAGATTGTTGAAGGACTAGTGAATCAGAGTGTACACAACAAACCAACTCAGAGGGAGTTGAGATTGTTGAAGGACTAGTGAATCAGAGTGTGCACAACAAACCAACTCAGAGGGAGTTGAGATTGTTTAGATCATGTAGCAGATGTTTTAGCTGAAGACATGGAGATGTGGTATTGACTGGCTTGGCAGCGAGATTGGCCAGAAGTTTTGGTGGATTGGTGGTGAACCTGGTGAACAAAAATTTGTTTTGTAGTGCATATTACTGATCACGGGCTTCCTATGACTTGCCATAGATTGTTGGGATATCCCTAGGATTTCTTTAGCATGGACGAGATTGGTATGATAAAGACTCCTTCATGTGTTGAACAACATGTTGGCAGGCTAGTTTCTTCTTTGGGCAATGATGTTGCATATCCGAGATTGGAGGGATGTGCACGTGTTGCGTTTGACCCAGGAGGATGAGTTCTTGCAGGACTAAGTTGTAGTGATGATGGCCGTGTTCGACCGCAACTCAGACTAACCTTGTAGGACACAAGATTAGTAACAGGTTGAGCCAATGGAGATTGTGGAGACTCAGAGGGAGTCTATCTTCAAAGGGAGCAACCCCATGGAAGTGTTGACATCTTTAGGTTTAGATGAGATGAGGCAGAGGAACTATTGAGATAGCGTGGTTCACTCTACAGAGTATCTGCATTGGCAGACCCTAGAAGGGCTAGTGTCGCCGGTGATGATGATGGAGACTTCCTAGTGTTGGAAATACCTCCCTCGCTAAGAGGGAGTGTTGATATTGGTAGCTTGGGAGGTACTCCAAACCCTCGGCTATAGGGTTGTGGAGGAATTGGCACCACAAAGTCACTTGTGGGCTAAGAATACAAGGGTGCGTGTTGATATTGGTAGCTTGGGAGGTACTCCAAACCCTAGGATATAGGGTTTTGGAGGAATTGGCACCACAAAGTCACTTGTGGGCTAAGAATCCAAGGGTGTGGGCTTTGCACCCAAGCTTGTGGGTGTGAAACTATGTATGGATTTTGACACTTAACACTTGGATATTGTAGGGAACCCTTAAAGAAAGGAGGGGCCGCATGTAGCACCAAGACAGGCCTTGTGGGTTGGGAGAAAAGAAAATTTATGTGATTATGTGGGTGAATTTGTCTTAAGTTTCAAGTCGACCTTGACTTGAGGAGACCATTTGAGAATGTTAGACGTCACCCTAAGGAATGATATAAATAGGAGAGAGGAGGAGCCTCATTCCTCACACAATCAAGTCACTATTTCTCATGTGAGGACTAAAATAGGAGGCTGAGTCCGCAACCAAGAACGAGAACGGATCAAGTCTAGTTAGGATTGGTTTTGGGACTGTTTTGGGCTGT